>PVKU01010111.1:0-55196 GCA_004027475.1 Anoura caudifer | reverse complement strand
AAGCTGTCATTTAGAATGGAAGGGAAGATAAAGTGCTTCTCAGATAAGGTCAAGTTAAAGGAGTTCATCATCACCAAGCCCTTATTATATGAAATGTTAAAGGGACTTATCTAAGAAAAAGAAGATAAAAAATATGAACAGTAAAAAGACAGCACACTCACAGGTATTAACAACCAGACCTAAAACAAAAGCCAACTAAACAAATCACTACAACAGGAGCAGAAACACAGAAATGGAGATCACATGGAGGGTTAGCAATAGGGGAGTGGGAAGAGGAGAGATGGGAACAAGGTACATAGAACAAGTAGCATAGATGGTAGGTAGAAAATAGACAGGGGGAGGGCAAGAATAGTGTGGGAAATGTAGAAGCTAAAGAACTTATGACACATGGGCATGAACTAAAGGGGGGAATGTGGGTGGGAGGGGGTATGCAGGGTGGAGGGTAATGAAGGGGGGAAAATGGGACAACTGTAACAGCATAATCAATGAAATATAATTAAAAAATAAAATAAAATGTCTATTAGGTAAAAAAAATATGTTCACATAACCCATTATATTTTAATGAATATGATCATATTCTTCAATATAAAAACTTTTTACTATTGCATTTGTTGTCAAATACAAGTACATGTTTTTATATTGTTTTAGAATATTTCTACTCTTTAATATCATAAATTCATTACTTTAAATTTCATACCTTCCTTCATTGATAATGTTACATATTTAATAGAAGGATATTAGTTACAATAGATTTTGTTTCAAGTAATTAATACAGGCAATATCAAAGTAAACACTTATTTTTATAAATTAAAGTTGTTTTTTAGTTAAAAGTATTTAATATCACAAAATATGAGAATTAGAATACCACTTTGTACTTCTAGGATTTATTAATTTCAACTTTCTATTCCATTTTATAAATTCCAGAAATATGTATTCAAAATGTCATAATGGGTTATTGTTGTACATTTCCAAATCAACTCTATTTATGTAGAAGTTTTATTACATATTTTATATTTATATATACAAATATATATATATTTGAAATGAGCATATTCTGAGACAAGTATTTGCTCTACTTATAGCAGTGATGTTTGCTGAATTCCAAAACTGTTTTATTTTCTAATAACAATTAACCTTTTCTTAACAATACATTTATCCAGGTGGCAGCTGGCACACAGCAGGCTACATTACTGTGGAAAGAGGGATAATTTTGACCATTAAAACTGGGATAATTCCCCTGTGATTACATAAAACTGACAAAATGCAGGACTTCAGTGTTTATGGTGGTAAATGAAAAACACTCAGGCACTCAAGCTTCAGGAAATTGAATTTATCTACACACTTCAGAAGCTAAATCAACTGTGATGAGTTCTAAAAATATGGAGCAAGAAGTAATTTAATAAAATTTTGTTATAATAAGGGCTTTTTACAAATTTTTAAAATACACAGTTGAAAAAATCTCTAAGCCAAGATGATGGCACATAGACATAGTGCTTTGTTGATCTGGTTACATTAACATTTTGTATATAAATATTAGAGAGTAAAGTCAACAAAAATTGTTGGTCCATGTCTGCAAAGTCATCATTCACTGAGATAAAAACAAACCCAAACAAAACTATCCAATACCTGATTATGTAAAATGGACAAAGATAAACTAAATATCAGAAGTTCATAGACTTCCCTTCCCTTTGGTGTCAAATTCGTAAAATCTTATCCAAGATCAAGGTCAATAAGTTTAGTACCAATGTTTTCTTCTATGTCATTTTACTTTTGCATCTTATATTTAGGTCTTTGGTCGATTTTAAATTAATTTTTGTACATGGCGACAAACTAATCTAGTTTTATGCTTTTACAATGAGGCTTCCCAATTTTTCCAGCTCCATTTATTGAAGAGACTTTCTTTTCTCCATTGTGTGTTTTTAGCCCCTTTGTCTAAAATTACTCGCACATATGCATATGGGTTTATTTCTGGGGTTTCAACTCTGTTCAATTGGTCTGTGTGCCTGGCTTTCTACCAATACCATGCTGTTTTGATTATCACAGTTCTGTAATATAATTTGAAGTCAGGGAGTGTAATACTTCCAGCTTAATTCTTTTTTTCACAGGATTGTTTAGGCTATTCAGGGTTTTCTGTGGTTCAATACAAATATGATGTTTTTTGTTCTATTTCTTTAAAAATTACATTGGAATGAATTTGACCCCAAAGATAAGAGAAGAAAAGGTAAAAAAATGAGTGAATGGGACTATATCAAACTAAAAAAAGCTTCTGCACATTAAAAGAGATCATCAACAAAATGAAAATGGAGCAAAGCAAATGGCATTATGCTAAGTGAAATAAGCCAGGCACTGAAAGACAAACACCATATGATCTCACCTTTAAGTGGAACCTAATCAACAACAACAAACAAGCAAGAAAAATACGACCAGAGACATTGAAATTAAGAACAGACAGTTAACCAGAGGGGAGATGGGAGGGGATAATGGGGGAGAAAGGGTGAAGGGTTTTCAGGAACAACTATAAAGGACACATGGACAAAACCAAGCAGGGGGTGGGGTCAGGGGAGGGAGGTAGAGATGGTTAGGGTTGGGAGAAAGGCAGAAAACTGTACTTGAACAACAATAAAATTTTTAAAAACAAATGGCAGAAGATATTTGTAAACAACATTTTTGACAAAGTGATGATATTCAAAATATATAAAGAACTCATAAAAGTCAACACCAAACAAGTAATCCAATTAAAAATGGGCAGAAGACCTGAACAGACACTTCCACCATGAAGAGCTCCAAATGGCCAACACATATATAAAAGGATGCTCAAATTCACTAGCTATTAGGGAATACAAATCAAAACTACAATGAGATACTACATCCCACCTGTTAGAATGGTTGTTATCAATAAGAAGAGTAACAACAAGTGTTAAAAAGGTTGTAGACTGAAAGGAACACTTACTGATGATGGGAATGTAAACTGGTCCAGCCACCAGGGAAAACAGTATGGCAGTTCCTCAAAAAGTGAGAATTGAGTTACCATGTGACCCAGCAAAATCTCTTCTATCTACCTGAAAAACTCGAAAACATTTATATGCAAAGATATATGAGGTCTGTCCAGAAGGTATCCAGGAGTTCCCAATGTGCCTACTTTGAAGGGGACTGAGGTGTCATTGTCCTATGTACAGGGTTTCTTGTCTCTTTTATCTTCTTCCATAAATGTCTTTATTTTTCATGTTATGTGGCTGGATGCCTTCTGGACAGTCTTCATAAAAATTTGTTATATTTTAGGAACCTAATCAACAAAACAAACAAGTAAGCATAATATAACCAAAGACACTGAAATTGAGAATAGGCTGACAGTCACCAGAGGGGAGAGGGGAAGAAATTTCAGGGGAAAGGGGAAGGATTTGGAGCAACAAGTATGAAAGACACATGGACAAAAACTAGGGGTGTAGATATGGGAGGGAGGTGGGGAGGGTTGGGGTGGTGGGCTGGGATGGGAGTAAAAGACAGATAACTGTACAAAAACAACAATTAAAATAAAATAAAATATTTTTTTTAAAAATTGTTATATTTCTATGTACCAAATACAAACTATCAGAAAGAGAAATGAAGAAAACAATCCAATTTGCAAATGCAACAGAGAATAGACTCTATGAATAAGCATAATAAAGGACTTGAAAATCTCTATATTGAGAAAGTATGACATAGTTGAAAGAAAATTGAAGAAAACACAAAGAAATAGAAATATATTTCAAGTTCATAGATTGGAAGAATGAGTATTGTTAAAATGTCTATAATACCTAAAGCAATCTACACAATCAAAGCATCTCTATTAACACCCCAATGACATTTTTCACAGAAATAGAACATAACACCCTCAAATTTGTATGGAACCAGAAAAAACACGAAACAGCCAAAGTTATCCTGAGAAAAAAGAACAAAGCCAGAGGTATCACAATGCCTAATTTCAAACTATATTACCAAGCAGTAGTAATCAAAACAATATAGTATTAGCAGAAAAACAGACCAGTGTAACAGAATTGAGAGCCCAGAAATAAATTCACACATATATGGACAACAAATTTATGACAGAGTCTCCAAGACCATAAATGGAGAAAGAAATATCTCTTCAATAAATGTTATTGGGATAACTGGACAGCCATTTGCAGAAGAATGTAACTAGAACACTATCTTACATTACACACAGAATTTAACTCAAATTGATGAAATAATTAAATGTAACACATGAAACAATAAAATACATATAAGGAAAAGCACTAAGTTTCTGGGCATGGGTTTCAGTGATGATTTTGTGATTTTGACTTTAAAGGCATGCAAAACAAAAGCAAAAATAAACAAATGGGACTACATTGAACTAAAAAGCTTCTGCACAGCAAAAGTAAACATCTCAAAAGTAAAAGTCAACCAACTGAATGGGAGAAGATAATTGCAAATGATATTTCCAATAAAGGGTTAATACCAGAACTATATAAAGAACTCACAGAACCCAATAACAAAAACTTGCATAAAATATTCTTTTATGAATGTTCAATTGAGACATGATCTTCCTGCTTCTTAAATGTATTTTCTAGCTCTCTCCCTCTCAGCAGTTTCTTTTTCTTTTTATTGTTTATACTATTACAGCTGTCCCACTTTTTGCCCCTTCACCCTCATCTATAATTAGTTCCCTCACTGTAGTCCATGTCCATGGGTTCTTTACATATGTTCTTTGGCTATGCTCTTCACCTCCTTTCAATCAGTCCCTGACTCTTACAGCTGTCAGTCTATTCCATGATTCCATACCTGCTGTTCTACAATATTTTGCTCATTAGTTTATTTTGTTCATTAGAGTCCTGTTATAAGTGAGATCATATGGTATTTCTCTTTCACTGCCTGGCTTACTTCACTTAGCATGATGCTCTCCAGTTCCATCCATGCTGTCAAAAAGGGTAGGAGCTCCTTCTTTCTTTCTGCTGTATCTTTCTAGTATTCCATTGTGTAAAGGTACTATAGTTTTTTTTAAGATTATATTTATTTATTTTTAGAGAGAGGAGAAGGGAAGAAGAAAGAGAGGGAGAGAAACATCAATGTGTGGTTGCCTCTCATGTGGCCCCCACTAGGGTTAACTAGGGTTGGCCCACAACCCAGGCATGTGCCATGACTGGGAATTGAACTGGCGACCCTTTGGTCTCAGCCCATGCTCAATCCACTGAGCTACACCAGTCAGGGCAAGTACTATAGTTTTTAATCCACTCATCTACTGATGGGCACTTAGGCTGTTTTAACAAAGACTAGCTAAGAACTGAATATTACTTTCCACAGAAGTCTAACAAACTTCCATTTACTTAAAATAGTAACCAGATTAATCCCTTTTTTACCATATTGGTCAGATTAATCAGAACCTATAGAAAAAATTTGATCCTTGTGCCACACTTCTTATTAATCTGAATTAACAAATGGCCAGTTAACATTGGCAAAACTACAGTTGAATCTTTAACAATCCAAGAGGGTGGATAAGTGGAAGAAATAAAAGTAATTGTTGTGGTAATGGAAGGAAGGAACAGTTTTTAAAAACCAAATGTACTCAGATGTTTATAACATTTATTTTTAATCACCCAACACTAGAAACAGCTGAATGTTTTTCAATAGATAAATAGCTAAATAAATTGTGTACATTCATACCATGGGTATACCACAATTAAAAAAAGAAGAAACTATACACACAAAAATTTAGGGGAATCTTGAAGGAATTATGTTGAATAATAAAAGTGAATCCCAAAAAATTACATGTTGTATATTCTACTTCTGGTTGTGTGGAATTGAGACAATTGGGTATGGTTATTAAAAGGCAGTGTGAGGAGCTTTTGTGTCAATTGAACTGTTCTATATTTTGACTATTATGATAATCACATGAACCTATATTATGATTAAATCATGTAGAAAGAAATACATACATGGGCACACAATCACATGAAGTTGCATAAAACTGTGAAAGTCAAACAAAATCAGTGGATCATATTAATGTCAAAATTCTGGTTGTGATATATGTCAATAAGCACAATTGTTGTTGTTTTTGTTGTTAATAAGTGTTCAATACAAAATAGAAACAGAGGCATGAATACATGGAACAGACTGACAGCTGTCAGAGGGTTGGGGGGAAGGGGGTACTGGATGAAAGAAGGTGAATGGATTAACAAAAGAATATATGCATGACATGTGGACATGAACATCAGTGTGGGGATGGCCAGAGGGAAAGGAGAGCAGGGGCTGGGAGGAGGTGGGTATGTTGGGGGCAGGGAATGGGGATATCTTGAAGAGTGTCAACAGACAGGAAGAAATAACATCATTAAAATATCCATATTACCCAAAGTAATCTATAGGTTCAATGCAATTCCTATGAAAATTCCAATGACATATTTCACAGACCTAGAACAAATATTTCAAAAATTTATATGGAACCACAAAAGGCCCCGCATAGCAACAGCAATCCTGAGAAAGAAGAACAAAGTTGGAGTAATCACACTACTTAATATCAAAGTATACTATAAGACCATAGTAATCAAAACAGCATGGTACAGCATGAAAACAGACACATAGGTCAATGGAACCTAGTAGAGAGACAATAAATAAACCCAGACCTTTATAGTCCATTAATATTCAACAGAGGAAGCAAGCACATATAATGGGCTAAAGATAGTTTATTCAGTAAATGGTGTTGGGAAAATCAAACAGATACATGCAGAAAAATGAAACTAGACCAAGTATAACACCACACACAATAATAAATTCAAAATGAATCAAAGACTTCAATGTTAGACCAGAAATTGTAAAAATCATACAAGAAAATATTGGCAAAAAACTCTCAGACATTGCTCATAGCACTATTTTATTGGATATATCTTTCCAGGCAAGGGAACCAAAGGAAAAAATTAAAAAATGGGACTATATAAAACTAAAAAGTTTTTGCACAGCAAAGGAATTCATCAACAAAATAAAAAGACATTTCACAAAATGGGAGAACATATTCACTGATACATCTGATAAGGGGTTAATATCTGAAATTTATAAACAACTTAAAAAAACTCAACACCAAAAAAACAAACAACCCAATTAAAAAATGGGCAAGGGACCTAAATAGAAACTTATCCAAAGAGGACATACAGAATGCCCATAGACATATGAAAAGATGCTCAGTGTCACTAATCATCAGAGAAATGCAAATTATAATCACAATGAGATATCATCTCACACCTGTCAGAATGGCTATCATCAATAAATCAACAAACAACAAGTGCTGGCGAGGATGTGGAGAAAGAGGAACACTTTTGCATTGTTGGTGGGAATGCAGATTAGTACAGCCACTGTGGAAAGCAGTATGGAGGTACCTCAAAAAATTATAAATGGATCTGGCTTTTGACCAAGAAATCCCACTTCTGGGAATGAATATATCCGAAGGAAACCACAACACTAATTCAAAAGAACATAAGCACCCCTATGTTCATTGCAGTGTTATTTACAATCACCAAGACATGGAAGCAGCCCAAGTGCCCATCAGTAGATGAGTGGGTAAAACAATTTTGGGACATTCGCACAATGGAATACTACTCAGACATAGAAAAGAAAGTTTTACCCTTTGTGACAGTATGGATGGACCTGGAAAACATTATACTAAGTGCAATAAGCCAGTTAGAGAGAGACAAATACCATGTGATTTCACCTATACATGAAATCTAATGAACAAACTGAACTAACAAGGAAAATGGGGACAGACTCATAGATGGAGAGCAGATGACAGCTGTGGAAGGGAGGGTAAGGGATGGAAGGATCGAGCAAAAAGGAAAAAGGACTCATGAACATGGACCACAGTGTGGTGATTGCTGGGAGGAGGGGTTTACAAGGGGACTAAATCATAATGGAAAAATACAATAGAGATCAAATCAAAAAATAAAGGAAAAATAAAAATAATGCAGATTTATTAAAGAAAAATTGGAAAATAAAAAAGTGGTCAGTAAAGGCTAGCTAAGTGCCAGAAACTCATAATAATCTAATTCTTATAAGTACCCTTTGATATAGTATTTAGTCTTGTCCATAATGTATATATTAGGACATTGACGCTCTAAAAAGCGGGAGTTGTTCAAAGTTTTCAGGTAATTAGTGGTAGATTTAAAAATCTAACCTAGGTTTATGTAACTCAATCCAGGTCTTTCAACTACTATGCTTTAATGTCAATGCTATACTTTACCCATTGGGAGGCTTTCTAAGGAAAGCCATTGTTGTTTTCTATGATTAAGTATAAAACTAGAGTGATTTGGTGGAATTGGGGACTGGTAAGCATCTGACAAGTTATAGAAGATCATTTATTATATATAAGTGATCTACATTATAAATAATTATTCAATATGACATGGGTTAATGAGAGTAAATTTATAATGGGAAATGTGTTAGTATCAAATTTATAACTATAACACTGTATAAAGCCACAGCTTTTAAGATAATTAGATAAAAACATAATAAATAACTATATCAGTTACCAAATTGAATACAGGTGATTTGTCAAGCTGAACTATTACCTGAAAGCTAGACACCAGTTTTTTGTTATTGCAAAAATGAAACAGTAGAACCACAGAAAAATTCAATCTCCTGCCAGCTGAGTTTTGTTACACTGTAGTATTAGCCCTTGGGGTTTTGAAAAATTAATACATAATTAAAATATTGTTTATATTCACAAGTATGAAAATGAGATGTTTCCTTTAGATGTATATAGATCGGTTTCAAATAAATTTAATTAAGTTTGGATTTTGTTTCTTTTGCTTACATACAAAAGTGTATTACATAGCATAAAATTTATTTCTTCGGACTCAGTAAGATTACAAAATGCAACAATAATCGCAGCCAATCTGTAACAGGTAAATTTTACCCCAATTCAACAGAAATGTTGTCCAACATACAGCATAAAGCTACATCCTTTTCAAAATGTTCCCGATTACATTATCCCAATTGTCATTTTTTAGTTCTTTTCATTTTTCACCATAGAAAATCAAAATGATTTGGTTGATCATTGTCCAAGTTTCTGAAATGTGTTGTAAGAAAGAAATAAAACATTATTTGACATACTTTAAAATAATGTCATCTAATTAGAGATAAAAGTTTCTCAGCTGGGTTCTATCAGCATCAATAAAAAAATTATGAATGAAATACAGAAAAGCACATAGTTCTTCTGAACATGAAATTTGTAATTGCATATCACTATAAATATTTGCTATATATGGTTTAATTATACCTTTGGGCTTCGGGAAATGTAACAAAGAATGACATTGAGATTATATAATTAAAAATTCTTCACTTTTTTATTTTCATGCTTAACACAATTACAAAAGTAAATCCAAGTAAGCAACAACAATGAAAGAATATAAAAACTCACCAAAAACAGCAAACTAACAAGTAGAGGAAGATTAGAAACAAAAAAAAGTGTATGGCAATATTAATTAGTAAACATACATTTCACATTACCAAATATCTTCCATTATCTAAGAAATCCTTTATACTTTAATAAGAGATAACTAAACTCTCTATAATAAGACCTTTGAAGTATGGTTAGCTTTTGTATAATTAAGTCTATTTTTCATTTCAAAGTTTTCTGGATTTCAGAATCCTTACAATCCCTCCATTAGTTGTGATAAAATTTCTTCATTAAAGTAAAAATGTCTATTTGTTTTCTTTTGGTAAGATAATTTTGTGGCAGCTGTTCAACCTTTTCTCAATCAATTAGATCTGCTGTTCAATCTGCTTCAGTTGTTGGTATGACCCTAAGCAAGGGATCAATCATTTTTAAATCTGTGGTTTTCATCAATAAACACGGCTCTTAAAAGTTAAAAATAAGTCAACTGATGTGAAATATATAGTTACATCACTATGTTAACAATTTTCATTGAAATTTTTAATCCAGGGTTTGTGTATTAAAATTGTACAAAAAGTCCTAAATTTTATTAAAATAAATATTTTAACTGACACAATAGATTCTATTTCAGTATTAAGAAATAAAATTCTTGAAAACAATTTGGAATATTTAACTTTTAAAAAATTTCATTTCAGTAGTAGCATATACTTCATGAATCACAAAATTCTATATATTAGAATGCCATATTTTCAACACCAGATTGTCTTAGCAGTTGGTAGCATTCAGAGTGCTGAATGGGAAAGTAAATTACATTTCCCCAAAGTGGCAGTTGCTTAAGATTTAGTACAGTGAAAAAAGTCTTATAATCACTACCAATTCCAAAGGAGTTTGAACAAATATTCAAAGATCCCTTTAAAATGATGATTGAAAGGGATATATATATATATATATATATATATATATATATATATATATATGCAAATGTAGTAAAAACTTGTTTGCCCTCTAATTTTCCAAGTCACTTCATTGGGCCTCCTAGGTGCTGATGTGCTAACTGCACCTGAAATTATCCACTTGCATTTTTGAAAATGGATGCAGTGGCTACTCTAGACACAGTTAAGTAATTGTGCTAAGTAAAATAGACAATGTCAGAAAATCTAGCATGTAATTTTCCATTAATTATGTTCTACGCTACCCTTTTTAGGGAATGATCAAAATAAATTGCTTGAAGTTCCAATTTAAAAGTACAAGTGGCATTTCAATACATTCTAGCCAGAACAACTAAGTCTGAAATGTTCTCGGTTTCTCAAAAAGTCAAATTCCTTTAAAAATGTGATTATTCAAAAGCCATGCTGGTCTGGGAAGATGGTGGGAAGGTGAATCATAAATGGGGTGATATCACTAAGACTCAGAGGTACACAGCAGAAAGTGACTTTTATGTTTTGACTTCCTAAAGGATTGTTTGTGAGGAGGCCTGTTTGCCCCATACAGAGCTTTCTATTATAGGAAGGAGCTTTTGAAGGCCCTGATTGGTTTCAGCAGTCTTTCCCTAAACTTTGGGGCACATTTGGACGTGCAGGACAGATATAAACTTGTCTGGAAGAAAGTGAGGTCCCTTGAATTACAGGGACCTGAGGATTTGCCCCAGGAGGCAGAATTGGGGGAACGGGGAAGAGGAGGAAAGGGGGCAATAGATCTCTGGAAACAGAATGGTGCCCGCACTTCTTGACAGGTGGCAGCTGGGCTTTACCCCCACACCTTGCACAGCCTCTCTGTGTAAAACGGCGGTGATCTGGGGCTAGAGAGGACTGCGTAATGATAGCAGAAGGTTTAGAAATTCCTCACTTTCTAGTTTCTGATTCGTAGTCTTGGAAGCTCACTTCAGTGCTGGAGACTGGCAGTTGGCTGTACCATTAATGTAATTTTTTGAGACCTTGATTACTTCATCTGGATAATGGGGGGAAGACATTACCTCATTTCTTGTTGTTGCTTTGAGGATTATGGTATTCTATATAAACATTTAACACATAGCCAGCTTCAAAAACATGGCAGTGGTTAGAGGCTCTGCACCTGTGCCCAGTGTCGCCCCAGGATACTGCCAAAACCGCCTGAATTGTGGAAAGTCAAGCCTTTTTTTCTCTTCTATTCTCCAAGTCTAGTTTGGTAGGAGCCACTAGGAGCATACCTGCTAAAGTCATTAGAAAAGATGGAAATTTTTTGTAGTGTCAAAATTTGTCCCAAGCTGTCACTGCAGTGTCTTCCCCAGGTAACATACACCTAACACTTCCTTTGTCTGCAGGCATGCTGAGTTCAGTTACTGGCAAACACTTGCTAACTACCAGACACCAGACTCTGCAGAGTGTCCGAGTTTGGTCTCTCAGAAACCCTCCTCACTCCAAAGTCTAGAAAAGAAGTACCAGCTGGCTGTTAGGGGCCTGAAACCCAGCTGCTCTAGGGAGCTCACAGTGAACAAGAGAAGGAAGGAGGAGGAGGAAGGTCTCCTGAGTTGCCTGAGAGGGATTTTTGACTGGGTAGCCACAACTCTACTCCTCCAGCTGCCAGAGTCCAAATCTTGCCTGCACTTGCAGTCAGTGAGCTCTACACACACACACACACACACACACACACACACACACACACACACACACACACAGAAATAAAAGGGGAGGGAAAAACTGAGTTAGGGGAAGATGTTATGCAATGTGAGTCCCAGTCCTGCTGCCACTCACCAACAGGAAAAACACTCTAGTTCATAAATAATTGTCCACCTACTCATTAATGCAGAAGAAAAGTAGTTGTAAAGTCCATTGTTTTGCTTGGGGAGCGATCCCACTTGTTTGGTAATTGCCTGCCTGATCAAGAGCCGTTTCCTTCACAGTTAACCAAACATCAACTCGACTCAGTAGGGCTCATTTTAAATATCACCAAAAATGAATAGCCCCAATTACAACAGGAAACACATTTACGGACATGAAACAAGGACCAGAAACAGATTTGTCCCCGTTTCAAAAATCTTTTTTTTTTTTTTTTATGGAATGTGGAATGGACAGTTGGAAGGTCCTGTTTGTGTTGTGTTTTAAACATATATGTAAACTGGTCACTATGTGGATTTTTAAGGCTTAAAAACAAAATAAATGAAAGGGAAAGTCATAACCGAAAAATAAAATCCCTATTTTTACTTTCCTTGAGAGAAGAAACAATATTCTCCAGGGAAATTACTTCAGAGGGTAGTCCTTTTTGCACAATTATAACTTGCACAAGAAATTTAAAAAGCAGATTTATGTATGGTTGACTGTGAGTTAGAAACCTCAGGAACTCAGGAACGCATTTATAGACCCTTCATGCATTGCACCCTCGTAATTTAGTGTCCAATTCTGATGAACAATTTGTGGCACTCCTTGGCCACTGGCTTCCCATGCAAGAGCCACACATTTTACCTGATTCAGCGCTTTTATTACTTTAGTTCTTCAGATAATGTATGACTTAGGACAGCCTAATGCTGGGGCTGTGGGGGTTCCCTCATTCTTTAGAAGGCTTGGCACCCCTGGGGCGGGGAGGGAAATGCTTGGGTATTCAGTCAATTAAACCGCACTGATCTGAAATCTGTTGGGGAGGGGGTGGCGCACCTCACTCTGGGATAAAACAAACACTGGTTTTTGCATCTCTATGAGTCACTTGGTTCTAGTCAAGTATTGGGGCTTAGAGTCTTGGCCCTTTTCAATGATCTCTGAGCTACTGTGGGGAAATAAATGAAGTAAAAATCAAACATGTTGTGTTCTGTATTGGGAAAATTAATCAGCTAACACATTCTGGGATTCTCTATGGGTTAAAAATATATCCCTTTGACTCTTTCCTTTTCGATGTGTAGGGTTTAGATATGTAGCACATGGGGACTCAGGAGGCACCAGGACTCCTAAGAGTTTCTGTGCGGCCCAAAACACCTAGCACCCCTGTAGCCTGTGTGGAATCACGGAGACTGTATGGGGTCACTTAGTAGGTGAACAACGCGGAACAGAGCAGGCAGGCACAAGCTGGGCCTGGGAAGAGCTACTGAGCTGTTGTTGATTGGAGTTGAAAAGTGTTTTTCTACTGCAAGTGCTGGGGATGCACATGTACCAACTCAACTTGTAAAGTCAATCTACTTCTGGTTTGGAAGATTTCTTCCAAGAAGTGTTTGCCTGAAGCTCAGATCAGACTGTAGCCGGGTAAGGTGCCTAGGGAAGGTGAGGAAGGAGGCTGGTGTTCCTTAGCTTTGCAGCCCTGAAAGCTGAAATCACAGGCTGTAATTGTGCCTTTCACAGCTGTCCTTGAATCAAGGCAGGTCTTCTGAGTGGGAGAAGGTGAAGAGACTGGGTGCAACCCTGAAAGTAGCAAGTACTGCTCTGGGCAGTGGGGGCTAGAACATTGAGTTCTCTTGCACACTGGCTCCAGGCCACTCTTCTGTGAACTTTGGAGACCAGTTGGTTCTGGCATCGGCAGAGCGAAGGAGCCCAGCCTGAGACTCAGCTTTCTTACCACATCTTGGCCTAGCCTCTTGACGCCGCAACCCACAGGTAAAAGCCCCTGACTTACTGGTTAGGCTATGGATTTCCTTTGAGGCCCTCAAGTGAAAGAATTTTTCTTAGCCAGTGCCTCTCCTATTAGCTATCACTGGCCAAGTGTATAAAGTTAGGGAGGTCCTGCTGATGTCATAATTATTAGTTTCATGTCTTCAACTGAAGGCTTTGTGACAGGATTTTTGAAATTTCTACTTCCGAGGGGACCCAAAGTGGAATGTTAATGTTCCTTAAAATCAACAAAGGGTAGATTTCTTGGCCTGTCTTTTGAGGGTGTGCAATAATCCAGCAATAGTTCCTCTCATGATCAGGGACCCTGCTGAATGGTTTGGTTGTTGGCCCAGGAAACTGTGCATTGGTTGCATTGGTCAATTTAGAGAACAAGGGAGCTAAAGGAAGAGGTATGCCTAGCGGGAAGGTGAGCGTAGCCTGAGGCAAGGCCAGATAAGAGAGAAGGATACTGAGCTGAGTGGCAAGTCTCTAGCACTGAGACATGACCGGACGGCTATGAGCAGTGATGCTTTCTCCGCAGGCTCTTCCCCAGCAATCTGCAGATCGCTCAGCCAGAAGGTTTTTTTCTGAGTTCTTGCACTCACTTGAGTTAATACTGTCCCTTACTCTCAGAAGGAGGCCTGAGGCCAGAAAACCTGGGGCCTTGACCACCCCCAGAGAAGGGGGCAGAAAGCAACCGGGTGAGCCAAAAGACTCTTCTTTTACCAATTCTTGCATTTTTTTTCTCACCAGAGCTTTAGTTAAGACACTGCGTTGTAATCCTACACACACCTGAACACACAGTCACTACACAAACACCTGCCTTCAAGCTAGAGGAAAAAACTATATGAGGGACAGTGAAAGAGATGCCGAGGAGTTTGCTGTAGGGTGGTATGGTTGCTTCTGTACAACTCTCTTCTCCCTATGGAGGCCTTCTGAGGTTACTGGATGAGGCAGTATAAGAGACAGAAATATTAAGAGAGGAAAAAAAGACTAAACAGAAGGAGATAGAAGAAAGAGGAAGTAAAAAAATGATAAAGACAAATTGAAATATACACAGGCTGATGAGACAGAGAAATATGGAAAGATTCAAAGTACAGCAAAGGGACACAAAGAGAGAGACATAAAGACATAGTGAAACTGAGATGAGTAGGAACAGAGACCCATTGAATCTTCTATCTGTAAATGCTTCCATACCAGCCTGATCTAATCTGGCATGTTGCTGCAGAATTTGAACTACACTGAGATCTCTTGCAAACCAAAATCCTCAACTCAACCCAGATCTGGTGCCCTGGGGCAGCCAAGACAATCTATACTTTTCATCAATACATCATCTAGATGAAAAGTGAACAATGAGTACACTCTGGATAAACTCACTGTCACCCCTAAAACACCTATTCAAAACTGACCTTCAGATCTTTTCAGTGCCAAATGAAATGATGGAAAGTGAAACTGCTGTTTAAAAAAAGAAAGAAATTATTCCTCAGGAAAATGCTTTATATCACTCTATGCACATTTTCAGACATTTTTGCTGAAAATATAATCCTGTCATCATTTTCACAGCACACACAAATACACAAACACACAAATGCTATTGTGAAAAATTTCTTCCAGTCACAAAAGCTTACTAAATCATTAAAAGACATTCTAGCTAGTCCTTAGACAAGGCAAAACAGGAGACGATATATATGTGTGTCAGAGAAAATGGCTGTAACATTTTAAGCTTGCCAAAACGGAAACTAATGTCTATGTTCCAGTTTACCCTAGGGTTTCCCAAATTCAGCTCCTTGTAATAAAATAAATCAGACCAGGACCAAAATATGAAAATGGAAATCAATTCTGAAGAATGATGCCAACTACTTTAGTATTTATTAAAATGCTAGCATAATGATCTTCATAATCAAATTACTTTTCAAGGAGTCACTGGCAACACTGCCTTCAAAATATTCAATAACCTGTCCTGGCTGGTGTGGCTCAGTGGATTGAGCGCTGGCCTGTGAACCAAAGGGTCACCAGCTCAATTCCCAGTCAGGGCACATACCTGGGTTGACTGTGGCCAGGTCCCCAGTAGGGGGCGCTTGATAGCAAACCACACATTGATGTTTCTCTCCTGCTCTTTCTCCCTCTCTTCACCTCTCTAAAAATAAATAAATAAACGTCTTTAAAAATAAAAAAAAAATCAATAACAGCTTTTCATAAGAAATATTCATATACACAATTTAATGACTATGGAATCACAGTAATAAAATACAAAAATAGATATGTATTCCAACTTTCTATCAATCATTTTTTAGTGCAATAAGGTTAAGCCAAGTTTTAGACTAGGGGTGCAAAGTCTAAAGTTTGAGAATTGGCAGTTACGTAATTGGCTTCATTCAGATGATTTAGTCAGTCTCCTACTTGAGAAGTAACCATAGTGAGTTGCCTCCCGGGAGTATATCATGGTCCTACAGACCCAGTTTATTAAGACTGGCATTCATTTGCCAACATACATAGCAATTGACTTTGATTTTCCTTCGTGCTTTCCTTCTCTTCCAGTAATTAAAACATGATGAATTTAGATAGTGATTTCCTTGTTGTTTTCATTTGTTTCCCTTTTGTATCTTTCATGATGTGTGTTTATTGTTTTATTAATAAGCACTGCCTTTTTGGCCCTTGGAAGTATTGATCAGGGTGTCCTAAATCTAGAAAGATTAATTTCATGCAGGAGCAGCTTTTTGTAGAGTAATGCGAATATATAAATCCTGGGAAGGAACATAGTGGGTGAAAGTAGGCAGAGATTGCCTTTAAGCTTAGGCAGGATAAGTGTTTGCCTACTTTTGGTGTCTGGATAGACTGAGGAAAAAAAAAACCTTGGCTTACTACGAAATCTTTCCCACTATTGGTACCTCTGTGGATATTAGGTATTGAAAAATTTGTATCAAAAAGAGATCATTATGAAAATAGGGGAAGAAGTTTTTAACACTCTATTCATTGCCCTGGACATGATGGAATGTGGTGCCAAAGTAAGGGAGGAAATGTATGTTGAAAATACCAAAGCAGAAACAAAAAGAAATGAAATGGGTGTGAGACTGGGTAGGCTCAGTCTATGGAGTTCAGGAAGATATCCTTCTTGGTGGCAGGATCTGCTTATGTTGGGTCCAGGACTGCCCAGATTAAGCCGAGCCACAGGAAGGTAGCACACTGATCTGAAGTCAGGTTTTGACTTGTGTTGGTTACATGCAGTCATTTCGTGAGATACTGTGAGGGAAGGGTATAAAACAGACCTTTACCTGGTTTTGGAGAGATACAATAATTCTTCTATTTTTCCAATAACTCATTAATGGAATGAACTTGGTTCTTTGTTTAAGTGATCTGTGCTGGTAATATTTTGCTAATTGTCAGAATTATTTATTTAAACCTATGTATGACACTTGTATCCACTTCTCAAATACTGTTCCACTTTCCCTGCAGCTGATGTATAAAGCATATTAGCAATATGAAAGAAAATACAAAGAAAGGGAACATTGAGTATGGGAAAAGAAGTAACATATATAAGGCATAAAATCCAAGTTAGAATGGCTCAACATTAAAATTTACACACACCACAAACTCAACCCATGCGAAATTATTACTTCTTAGTAATCGTGATTGGGCTTTCAGTTAATATATGACTGTACAAATCCATAAGTAAGGTTTTACTCAAGCTCATTGTTTCAGTAGGGAGTGCTTGAGGATGAAAAGAAACAGGATACATTTACAATTATTGATTACTTACACTGCGCCAGACAATCAAAGATAGCTGAAAAGTGGACATGCAATGCCTATTCTGCTAATGACTCAGGTCACTATAGAATAGGGCCACATCCAGGCTAGTTGTTTTTACTATTTATTACTATCATTTAATTTGTCTACTCTGCCCCAAAATTAGCCAAGGACAAAATAGTCCTCACAATTCTGGGGGCAAAGGTCCTAGATCCAAAATCACCAGCTGTAAGTTAGGAATTAAGTAGACAATAGTAAAAAATAGTTGCATTACTTGGATATATTTCAGTAAAAATGAGAAATATATGAATCCAAATATTATAATTATTAGCATAGGAAGGCCTTCATTATTTGAGAGCAGTACGAACACATGATTAAATTCAAAGAATAAATCTTCCTTCAGCTAATATTTTGGCAAGCATAAACATTTAGCTTCCCAATTCTCCCCATGAGAAGAACACAATGAGCATAGATAAGAATTTGTCTTCCTACTTTTTCTTCCCTGACTCAGTTTAGGAACAAGAATTATAAAGTTTGACATGCATAACTCAATTGCTTGTAGCATTAAAGCACAGAGTTCTTGAGCAATTATATTGAATTAAACTAACCAGAAGTTGAAGGATTCAGTGTGAGAATTACTTTTATTATTAATCATGCCAGTTCTCTTAGTTTCCTGGGGTGAAGACAAAGCTGTATGGTAGGGGCCTGTAATTCATAAATCTTATCTACTTACTATAAGAAGAAGAACATATACTGATATTACATTGGCAAAATAACAAAAATATATTTCCAAGTATGAAGTTGATAAAATCAGAATATGTAGTCTATCACATGTATTTCTCATGGATTTTTGAAACTCAAATGCAATTTTTTATTTAATTCACTAGTTCCACTTATTAAATAGCTCTCACATTTAAGAAAGGTGATTATTCTAAAGCCTTCTGAACTATTGAATCTGCTTTAGGATTTAATCAAAAGTTGGGGAAATTTCTTCCCTTTCTAGTGTTTGGCTGCAAAGGATTTATAGCTGTATAGTTAATATAAAGGTCAACACATTCATTCCTTCATATGGTATATAAATGTTGAATAACTATGTTGTACATATGAAACTCATATAATATTGTATTTTAGCTATACTTTAATAAAAATAAAAAATAAATTCTGTCATGTTTAAAATGTTAAAGACTAACACATTCTTGAAACTAACTTCCAATTTCTCTTTAATGATAAAAACAGCTGTGAGTGCTTTCAATGTTCCAGGTATTATGCAAAGTGGTATGTATATATCATTTTCCTAAATCCCCATATACATACACAAACTTACAGAAATATACCCTATGATGAATATATTGGATGTAAAATCATAAAAGCTTAGAAGAAAGAAACTGAATGTAAAAAATAAAAATGAACTTTAAGAAGACTTGTGTAAGGTCTCTGAGAAAGGAGCAATTCAGAATTTAAATCACGTCAGTCTAAATTCAAAGTCTGTCTTCTATACGCTGTACTGCTTGAACCTTATTCCTTTTTGTTATTTACCGTAGTCCAGGAATTTGTATAGAAAGTAAAATTTGCTTTCAGGTTTTATGGTTCTAGGATAGCCTACAGCACATAAGTTCCCTAATCACAGAACCAGTAGTGTTGAAGAAGAAGGAGGAAAGGAAGAAAAACTAGAGGAAAAGGGTGATTTTCCAAATTTTTATCAAGCTGAATGTATTTGTCAGGATTATTTCTGTTGAAGGTGATGGAAATACAGCTGAAACTCATTTAAGCAAACAAAGATAATTTATTTGTTCAAGTAACTTAGCCAGTTCAAGCAAAGTTGAATTCAGCTACTAAAAAACGATGTCATAAGGCATTTCTTGACTATGTTTTCCTGGGGGTTCCTTCTAGGTAGGCTTTTCACAAGTAATGCCAAAAATGATCATTAGCAATTTAAAAAGAAAGCACTTTATTTCATACTCACATTCTACATGCTTGGAGTAGTGCCAAAATATCCTAACTATGGGTGATGAGGATCAAGGCAGAGAAGGAAGAATAACAATTGGAAGAAACAATCTCTATCATAAAGTTGTTTGTACTTTGGTCAAAATGTGGAACTAGATATCCAACCAGACTCAAAATACTTCTATTTATACTTAATATAGGTATATATTTGAAATATTGATTTATTTCATGTGTTTCATTCTCTCCTTTATAAATTAAAAACAGTAGTTGTAATCCCTCTATATAAGTTTGATTTCATCCCTTTAACTGGTAAGTACTGCAGAATTAACAAGAGATTTTTTTTCCTCGAGGAAGACTTAGTTCATTTCATTCATAAGTTTTCCTTCAAATAACCCATATTATCTCTATAGAAAGCTAGAGGGGCCACAAATCTTTTCCCTTAACATGTCAAAAATTTCTGAAAAGTGTAATATTTTCAGATATTAGGTTAATTTTGGAGATCTATTTTAATGCACATGCAATTCACCAGAAGCAATATTTTTTCAGGACAGGCCATGTTTTGTGTATGTGTTAATTTATATACCTATTTATAGAGATTAATGAAAGATTGGAATTTTTATTAGTGAGCTACAAATTGCTTCCCATTATCTTAAAGTAGGTTCAGATTTCATTTTTAGTAAGAGCTCTAATAAACCTTATATTCCTTAAGGTACATCTATATCATCTGTATCTCCATAGATATTAATTAATTTTGATTTGTATTTACCACAAATTTATTTTTCCTACAAGTGATAAGTTCTCTGTGTATTACTAGTTGTAACTTTTTTGGCAATTCAAGATCAACATTTTACTGTAAGGATTTTTTGATTGTCAAACTTTTCAAAAACATTACTCTTCTTTTTAATGTAGGTACCTGTGGACCTCTCTGTGAGTTCCACATGGGTTGAAGAATCTCTTATAAAGGTTTGTAGCTGTTCCCAACTGAGACAAAGAGATTTACAGCTGTGGAAAATGAATTGCTGCCATAAATGTATGTCCCTCATGCCCCAGTTTCTAAAAGCCCAGTGCTTCAGCAGCTGAACAGATTGAAAAGTTGGTTCTGAGGTTTGAAATAATTTTTCTCTCAGATAAAAGTTAACAGGAATTAACATCTTAGTCCAGTACATACGAGGAAGAGCTGAGCTCCATGCCTCCCAGTGATGGCATTAGATAGATATTGAAATGGGAATGGAAAAAGTTAGAGTAAAAAATAAAGAGTCTGGATGAGTAAGTTACAGGTATGTAATAAACTACACATACGTATGTAACAAGGAAGAAGTTTCTCCTAAGAGGACTTATATGCCAAGGTATGCTATTTCTCTGATTTAAAAAAAAAATTGCATCATATAGTAATTTGAAATACTACAAGAGACATTCCAATTACTATACTTTGCCTTATTTTTGTGGAATCTGTTTTTAAAAAAAACTACCAAAGACTTTGCTTGCTACAGGAGGTAATTTCCTACTTTTTGCAATTGAATGAACCAGGGTTGAAAAGCAAGAAAATGGCTATATTAAGAGATATTAGTGAAAGTATTTCATTGTGGTTGGCACTTCAAAATTAACAAATGAACTCTTGAATTTCCTTTTTGTGAGCCATGTCTTTAGTGAAGACCATGCAATGAACAAAAATGTACCTTCTAAATGAGAAGGGAGGGACAAATGCAGTAACAACCTCCCCCTCCCCTTAATGGCTGCAGCAAGAAAACAAATGCCCATGAAGATGTGGCGAAGATCACAGCTAGACCTGGTTGTTTTCCAGTCCAGGTGCCTTGTATACTGGCCTTTCACCGCGACCTTCATTCCACACTTGTAGGTATAGTGTCTTTCCCAACCTTGAATGGTGAGTAGTGGATAACTGATTATTAATCCAGGCCCTTCAGCAGTATTCAGGGTATAATTAAGCCTTTGCCATATTACCTGATATCATTAGATGCCTCAATTCATATCTCATTGTGTGAAGATGTCCTTCGCATGGACGAGCTGCACATTCCTTCCCACCACCACCTCGCACTTGTACCTAAGAAGCTGAAACTAAAAGGCCACAAAGAATCTTTTACTGTTAGCTTCAGTACTGAGATTGTATCAGTTCATTCAAATTCCACCCTATTTTTGAAGATTTGGATTGAGTTGAAATGTTCTTTGAACAAATGTGTGAAAGGAGAACAGAACTTTTCTGAAAAGATGAAAATGTCATTACCTAAGATGTAATCTGCAAAAATCCAGGGGTGCCTGGTTTCTTATTTCTGATGAAAAGTGGATGACCAAAACCCACACGTACAGGCAAAATATTACATCTGCATGCCTAAACTTGCTCATTGGAAGTGGTAGGCAAGTCTCTTCATGACACAAAGAAGGTGACTTTATCCATTTTTTTTTTTTTAAAGTAAGACCCAGACCAGGAAGATATTCCAGGAAACAATGGAATCAATTATTTGAGCCCAGAATTTTGGGCTCATCCTTGGAAGCAAAATTCCCATTTGTGCTTTGCTGGGGGCTCTTAAGTCCTTAGGGTGTGTTGCTGATTGAGTCATGTGAGAAAGAAGAAGCTGTGGGTGAGAATATTGGGCTCCCGTTACAGGCAGGACTTGAGGAACTAAAATTGCCCTTATCATTGACAGTAGGCATCTGGGAGTCCCCTGCCTAGCCCTTGCCTCCTCAGCTGGATAGAAAGGACCGACTAGCGCAATGCCTACCCAGTTTGAAACCCAAATTGCAGAACAAACGTCCCCAGAAAGCTTACGCTCTTCTATGTTTCTGCAGTGCATTCACTGGAGAACAAAAGACCCTGATACACTTCTCTGGATCTGGTTTAAATAATTTTTGCACTTTTGTTGTTAAACCGGCCCCTTATGGGCAATTATTTCGCATGTCTTTGAGTTTCACAATTGTATGTAAAAACTATAACTTTGCGTATCCCTGCTCCCCACTATCCTGAGCCTCTTTCCAGGCAATCCTTCAACCCTGATTCCTTTCCTGCTCCCTGTCAGACTCTGAAGTGTCACTCAACGTGGTTTTTGTGTTTCCAACAGTTTCCAAAACAAACAGTGGAGGCCGAGACCAGCTGGGTATTCACTCAGTCGGATGCAACAGTATCTCCCAATCTGAGCTGCCTGAGCCGCCATTGGCGGCAGGTCCGCTCCCTAAGAGGCCCTTGCTTGTCAATCTCTGCTCTCTGCCACGTCCTGGAATCAGGGAGTTGAGGACTGATGGTCCGCACATGTCCATTGGGAGGGAGGAGACCGCAGAGGGAAGGGGGACTAGACTCCAAAGGACTTTGGCTCCAGTTTGATCTTCCTTTCCTTTCATCTTATTCAAAGAAAAATATGTACGTATATATAAAAATTATACACACACATTTTTCTTTGAATATTGATCCAGAAATTGTTTTTCTGATTTGGGGATTATTTTTGCTTTCTCTCTTTCTTCAGTCCCCTGCACTCTCCCTCCCTCTCCCTCCCTAACCCAGCTCAGGTTGAAACTTTGCAGTGCACATTCCCTTCGTCCCCCTCCAGGGATGGCTTTGAGCTCTCGGGCGCACGCCTTCTCCGTGGAAGCGCTGGTGGGGAGACCCAGCAAGAGAAAACTGCAAGAACCAAGAGAGCAAGTGCAGCTTGAGCTGCTGGAGAAAGAGGGCGGAAAGGTGCAGGAAGAGAGAAGGAGCGGCGCCGCGGGGAAGAAGAGAGAACAGCCGGGTAAGTACCTTTACGGCACCCCAAAACCCTAAGCCTGCTACTACCGCTTGATGGATCCGCAAGTCCTAGCCTGGCCTACGATGCTGCAGAAGGGTGGCTAGTCCTACCCTTGGAGGTTCTGACCCAGCCAGATGGTCAATATCGGGCCCGCAGGGACACCTTGTCCACTCAGCTCTAAGGGACGTTTCCAAGCCTCCAGGTTCAGCCCGTAATTTTGTGGTTCATTTAGGGTGAAGAGGGGGGTTGCCACATGTTTGTGGAGAAGTGAGACTCTCCACCCTCCCTGAAGTTCTGAAAGCCAGGGGGTGGCTCTTTCTCAGGGTAGCAAGCAGGGTATGCACCCAGACTCCGTGGAGATTCAATCTCCGGGACCATGAGGACCGGCAAATTTGGGGAAGGAACGTGCCTTTAATGGGGCACATCGTGGACCCATTTGTCTCCATCAGGGGGGTACAGGGGGTATTGTGGGGAACTTGGGGATCAAACGCCAAGGTCCCAGGGAAGAGACAAGGCGGGTCTGCTCCAAGACGTGTTAGCGAGAAGGGGGCGTGCGAACCACGAAGCTCTCTCGCAAACTCTAGGTGTCTCTGTATCCAGCAGAAAAGCGACGCAAGACAGAGTCCTCAGCAACTTTCTCAGGCAGTGGAGGCTCTGGAGGTGGCAGCGGCAGCGGCGGCAGCGGCAGCAGCAGCGGTGATGGCCTCAACCGTGGTGGAAGTGTGGAAGAGAAAGATGCTATCCAAATGGAACTGCAAGGATCCGAGCTGTGGAAACGATTCCACGACATTGGGACTGAAATGATTATTACCAAGGCCGGCAGGTTCGGCTCTGCCCAAATTGTTCAAGTACCACACCCAGGAGGCCCTTAATGCACCGCTCCCATAAGATGTGGTGCCTCCAGCTTTATGCCCTAGCACCCATCCCCCCAAGTCCCCACCCAGGACAGGCATTAGAAATCGACTGCCTCTCAACTGACTATACTATGATGTGCCTGGCCCGTGTTAATGGCAGAATATTTCTTTTCTCTACACTCTGACTCCAAGTACTAATTCTCCTTGTGCGATATGCGACAAACATTAGACCTGTCTACGCAGGTGCCAGATTCCACCCCCCACACCTTAAGCTACAGCCAGGCCGCTCTGTTAAAGCCTTAGTTATCAAAGGACAATATCCCATCTCGAAGCCTCCCAAACCATAGCTGAAGCCAGTTAGAGGTAGAGCTTTCCCATTTTGACCATCTGTTCTGGGGCAACTTTTGGGGGGCAGCTCGGTACTTTTCTATGTGTGAATCCTCCTAATTGAGGTCTTTTCTCAAATCTGCCTCACAAAAAAAATTCTGTTAAAAACTGAGGAAAGGGCATAACTTTTTCTCTCTTACTTTTTCTTTTATAACTTTTTATTATTGAGGTAGTGGGGAGTGGGGAGGACAAAGTTTTGTGTTAAGGATATTCTGTTCCCATCAGAAACTCTGAACTTCAATCACATTTAAAACCAACAGTCTGTCTTCATGTAGCAAATGCCATTCCCTAAATATCTCCTAGAATGGGAAGGATATTGTGAATTCCTTCACCTCTCATTTGACCCCAAACCTACCACCCTTGAAATGTCTCTAAAAGCACTGAGGTCAGTCACTACTTTCCCTCCTGCAGGCGGATGTTTCCCTCTGTTCGAGTCAAGGTGAAAGGGCTGGACCCAGGGAAGCAGTACAACCTAGTGATGGATGTGGTGCCAGTGGATTCCAAACGCTATAGGTAAGGGGGCAATGCCAAAGGAGGGTACCACAGGCTCAGACTGGGAATAGGGATTCTAGTCTTGGGAACCTGACAGTGAAATTTTCAAAACACTAATATAGGTAGGGGAAGTGGGATTGCTTTCCTGCGGACTTTAGGAATCAAATTTTCTTGCTCAAAGCAGGCTTCAGACTGTGAAAAGACTGGGTTCCCTCCTTTTTCCTCTCACTCCTGGAAAGCAGGTGCCATGTGGTGCTTCAGTGTGTCCCAAATGTCTAGTCTACCCACAGCTCTGGCCTAAGGTGTGCAAACTGCAGAAGGTTTGGACTCAGAAGGCTAACAGAGAAGCTGTTTGATAGAATTTGGGGATAAATGCCTGGGCTTGTAGGTACATATTGGGCTCTGGGTTGCGCTACTTTGGCAGCAGGTCCTGGAGTGACACCTTGGTTTGCCATCCAGGGCTAGTCTAGCAGTTGTTGCACTTAGGTCCGTCTTTTCTTTTTTATGCTCTCTCGAGGCGGGGGTCATGTCTGAGAGAGTACAAGAAAACTTTCCTCTTGCCGTAAGCACTTTACTCAGAGTAAGCTAAAAGTGGCCGAATTAATCGAAAACCAAGAAGCCAGAAGTGCCCCTGTGCGAGTGAGTGCTTTGGCTCAGAAGCTGTGGGGGGTTGTGCGGGAGCCGCCTACACTCTGGCTGTGAGCTGAGAGCTGTGATCATCGAAGTGGACGAGAGTGTATAGCCTTTTAGGAGACAGCCGGCATCATGCCCAGGGCTAAATTTGAGGGGCAAAGAGAAGGCACAGCTCAACAGCTTGCTGGACCTGAAGGCTGAAAATAGCAGAACAAGCTGTTTGCTTCTCGAGTTTGATCTATCTTGGGAACGCTGTGCACAACTGAGCAGTTGAAATTGGAAATAGTGTGAAATTATCCCAGAAGTCGCATGGGGCAGAATTTGTGGGGATATTTTGATGCGAAGCCTTGTTGGCAAAAGGGCTTGACCATGGCTGGTGGCTATGAGCTGGATACACTGCTGCTTCTTCCCTGACACTTCTGGCCAAAGGCAGGAGGATTTTTCTAGCATCTCTGCATGGCAAAACTGCTTAGGTCAATTTCTGTTGCGGTTTCTGTGAGAAAATACAAACCAGACTCTGAAATCCCATGACATTATACTTGTCCTGGCACTTCATTGCATTTTAATGACATATGTTTATTTACAGTTTGCTTTCTATCCCTGAAAGCTCTTTGGAAATCAAGTTACATCTTCTACTAGTTTCCTTTGGGATTAGCTAGCAAACCTTGACTGAGGTCATTTGGACTGTTTCCTGGCCACGTTCCTCCCATGCCCCTAGCTTTGGCTGGCTGCACATAAAGCTACACTCTGCATGCCTTTTTCAGGTATGTGTACCACAGCTCCCAGTGGATGGTAGCCGGGAATACGGACCACTCCTGCATCATTCCCAGGTTCTATGTTCACCCAGACTCACCCTGCTCTGGTGAGACCTGGATGAGGCAGATCATCAGCTTTGATCGTGTAAAACTCACCAATAACGAAATGGATGACAAAGGCCAGGTAAGTGTGCAATCCTTTGCCCCGTGGAAGGGATGGATATGCTAAGGTATCAGCCCACATGCCACCCTGGAGATGCCAAGTAGGCTTCTCCCAGATAAGCTAGTTGTAGTCTTTAAGAACTATCCAACTTCTGGGCCTGTAATGAAAGTTGGTCTTATGTATGACCTTTGGTGGCTGAGGTTGAGAGTGCTAAGGGTTGGGAAAGGTAAGCCAAGGGAGTGTGAGGATTAGATGGCACTTGTTTTAGCCAAGATACCTGGCCTTGGAGACTGAAAGGGAATGTTTCAAAGAACTCTCTGGTACATCTGCCTACCAGGCAATCACTGTGGGCTCTGATCAACTTCCAGTAGATGGGCACCTTCTATGTGGCATGGCATGTTGGAAATCTCTCCAACCTCCCCAGTGGATGAACTTTGCAAGTCATCTCCAGCCTCTATTCAACTGCACCCTTACCCCTGCCATGCCCAGTCTGGCCCTGTGCCAGCCACACAAGGAGATAGATAATCTCCAGAAATTAAGAGGTGGGGAATATCATATGGTTGCCCATCAGTTGCCATAAGCCCAACAAATTTATGGCAGGCAGTCAAACCCCAGTGACACCTGGGGGCATCACATGGTCACCACACTTGGAAGTAAGAAAGGGCCCCATCTGGAAATGGAATCCCTGCAGCCTGGTGGTGCCACTGTGGTGCCAGGCTCCAGAACCCCTTAGCCCTGAGGGCCTTTGCCTGGGGCAAAATGGTGCAGAAAAGTCCTTGTGTGTGGCCAGCTTAGCCTTTCTGGTTTAGCTTTGCTTTTGTGTGTAGGCAGGTTGGGGGTGCTGATGAGAGTGGGACAGTATTAGGGAAGGGAAGCCAATTTCTAGGCAACACTTGATGATTTCTCCTCCAGATCATTCTGCAGTCCATGCACAAGTACAAGCCCCGTGTGCACGTGATGGAGCAGGACAGTAGAATCAACCTGTCCCGGATTCAGTCCCTGCCCACTGAAGAGGTTAAAACGTTCTCCTTTAAAGAAACAGAGTTCACTACGGTAACAGCGTACCAAAACCAGCAGGTAAAGCTAACCAGGTCCCAGACAAGCAGTGATGGTCCCAGAAGGGTCTACTGAATAGACACAAGTTGCACTATACAGATTGAATTTCCCTTGACTTAAAAAAAAAAAAAGCAGTCTTATTGCATTTTTATCAAGGCAAGTTTGGTTGTGAATTGTATGGATCTGATGTTTAAAGAAGAGCAAAACAATGTGCCAGAAGACAAATAAGATAATCATTTCAAAACTGACTTAGAAATATGCTTGCATTTATTTAACATGCCATACTCCACATAGAAAAATATTTTGTGGTTGTTGTGACCATTAAAAGCAATGGTGACAGTGTTATTACCAAGGGCACTGACATTATTTTTCTTTCTCTTTTGAATTCATAGATTACCAAACTGAAAATAGACAGGAATCCTTTTGCTAAGGGATTTAGAGATCCCGGAAGAAACAGGTAAGCAAAATATCACATCTAATATTAATATAGCCCTTTTCATGAGTATTACAGATAAGTATGGGTCAGAGACTCAGCAGCCCTAAGTTTTATACCTAGTAAGCAGTAGAAAATGGACCTAGATATTTTGTCTCCGAAATCTTGCCTCCTCCCAGTACTTCTCAAATCCACCTTTAAGATATTGCTTATTCTAGCTTCCTGGGTTTTTTTAGTCATGGAATAATTACTTAGGATTTTATTTACAAGTGTAGCTATAAAAGAAAGTCATTTCAGATATTCAACCCTGAAAACCATAACAAAATAGCTCAAAAGTTTATATAAATCATTATTTTCAGGAATAGCATTCTGGACTCACTGAAGGTTGAATCTCTTTTTCAGGGGTGTATTGGAAGGGCTTTTAGAGACCTACCCATGGAGGCCTTCTCTCACTCTGGATTTTAAAACTTTTGGTACAGACACACAAAGTAAGAAAAGTTTTATTAATATCTATTTTTAAATGTTGATGAAATAAGTACAAACAAAGCCATATTAGACAAGGGGATAAGTACATGCCAAAAAAATGTGTTTACAAAAAAGTGGGTATATATTTATCTTAATTAGGAGGTAAGAGGCAAAAAGGAAGAGGAACTGGCATGAAGAAAAAAAGCAGAGACATACATGGTAATGGTGGATTTACTGACTTTTGTCTTCCTGAGTTATAGTACATCCTGAGATCTCCAGATCTTACCTAGATTCTTTAGCATCTTACTATTCATATTCTTTAGAACCTGCCTGTGGTACATTTGTGGACTTATTTGTAAATGTGTTAGATATTGAAATAAATATTTTGTGTTTTAGGAGAAAATTTCAATACATGTTAAAATGATTTACATCAAATTAAAATAATTTATTTTTACCATACTTACCTCTAATTTTTCTTTTGTTGTAAGTAGGAAAAATAAGTGTTAGAAACAATACTAACCCACCACAATTAGTTTAATTACCACAAGCATTTAAATATATGCAAAAAATTTGTTCTCAGGTAGTGCATCACATGACTAAATAATAACCATAATTAGACAATGCAGGTGTTGTGGTAGAAGAGTGTATACACACCGTCATTTACTCTGGTATTTAACAATATATAGAAAAGTTTATTTGCAAGCAAAAGGAATCATTTTACTTTTGTCTTTATTCTATTAGTTGTTTGTCTTTGAACTTCAATTCAAGTGTATAATTACCTTGAGAAAATCATCAATATCACAGGTTGAGTTTTATACAGTACCGTAACAACCAATTGAAGTGAAAAGAGATGAAGCCTAATTGTTTGGTAAAATATTTTACTGGGCTGACTATATTAATTTGGTCTGGAGGATTGCATAGAAAAATATGAATGCTTATTTGTTATCATCACTTAAAATAATAGCATCAAGGCAGGCTGTTTTTAAAACACCCAAGTCAACACAAAGTGCACTGATAAAGAAAAGAGGTAAAGAGAATCATAAATTGATAATGTCTAATACACATTTTCTTAATTATTTGAGATGTTCAGAATGCTCCCAAATCACAAAGAAAATGGGTACCAATTTTTAAAAATAATTTTGAATGTTTAATTATACCAGATATTTGCCACCCTGTTGATAAAGGACTAGACTATCCTCTTATACACAAAATAGAAAAACAACAGCAACAGCAAAAAAAAAATAATAACAAACATGATGAAGTTCAGTCAATAGCAAATATTTTCAATTCAAACACTTACAAAGATAAGGTATAAAGTCTAGATGTTCATGGACCTTATAATTAACCCTGATTTTAGTAGATACTAAGCAACTATAAAAGATCACCTGATAGCACTGATATGAACACTTTCATTTTCATCTTGATATTTTTCAAAGCGTAAAACTATCTTTAATTCTTCATGTAGTGCACCATGGAAGTCTTCCTTTTCACATAAGAAAAATCTAATGCATTAAAGTATATTTATTTTTATTGACTTTATTGAGGTGACATTGGTTAATAAAATTATATAGGTTTTTCAGGTTACAAGTCTATAATATATATCTGTATATTGTATTGTTTTAATTTTTAAAGATTACTTTCATGATTTTTTTACCAGATGGAGGCTTTCTATAGAATCTGAAACAACCAATTTGTTCAATGTAATCAAGAATTTAGTAATTTTTTAAAGTTAAAAAAACCTAATTTTTATTTGTAAAACATCATTGACTCTGGGTCATATGTAATTGGACTTTCTTTGTAATGTATTACATAAAAGTTGTTCAAGTGCTTAGCACAGTTCTTGAGCATAGTGAATGCTCAATCAATACATTATTGTAGTAGTAGAGATACCATTTTCAATTCCCAAAGAAGTTAAAAAAAAAACATGAAAGGAAAGCTAATATATGAATGAAGCAAGGATCATTATGGGCATGATTATTGAATCAGTAGGAATATAAGTTCATTGTTCATTGACTGAATTGTCATTCACAGGTGGAAGCAGTGGCTCATCTCCAGTGACCTCTAGTGGAGGGGCTCCCTCTCCTCTGAACTCCTTGCTTTCTCCACCTTGTTCCCCACCTACGTTTCACTTACCTACAAGTTCCTTTGGAATGCCCTGTCCGGAGATGTACCTGCACAGTATCAATCTACCCCTTTGCTACAAGATTTGTCCAACTAATTTTTGGCGACAGCAGTCTCTTGTCTTACCTGCTGCTGAAAAGCTAGCAAGCAGCAGCAGTTCTCAGTCGTTAAGCCCACTCATGATGGAAGTTCCCATGTTATCTTCCCTGGGGGTTGCCAATTCAAAAAATGGTTCATCTACAGACTTCAGTGGGCAGTGTCTACAAGCACCTAATTCTTCCAATCAAACGTTGTATGGATTACAGGCAGCTGGAAACATTTTATCACCAAACCCCATTGCCAGGGAAACAGTAGACTGCTCTTTCCATCCTTCGTTTGGCTTTTATAGGTACAACTTCTCAATGCCATCTAGACTGGTGAATGCTTCCAAACATCTCAGAATGAATGACAACACTCAAGTTTCTTTTAGGGAAGGCAAATGCAATCATGCTCATTGGTATCCAACAATTCCTCATTGCCTTTAATGAAATAATGACATTACTAGAACAATTACATGCAAGCACATAGTTTTTCATTTGTGTGCAAAGAACACTCAAGAGCTTTGGGGCTTTAAAAAAGTTCATTATCAGAGAGTATTTCTCTATTGTGCATTTAAAGTGCCTTATTAAATGTTCATAAGAAGTTATATTCATTTTTGACCTATAACAAATATGAACTATAACAATCTCTGATTACAGTGGCCTTGGGCCTCAAAATAAGATACTCAATAAATGTTATTTGATGAGATAGACTACATTAGTGGCCAATGAAGGAGCTACTAATATCAATTTTAAGATGAAAGTAAGGACACAAAATTTCAAATATTAATCTTTGCAGCCTAAAGACCATTTAATGCTGAAGGAAATGAAAGTTAGATGAAATGCAAAATATTCTAAATAAATTCAGTCATTTATTTCCTTTTATTTTTTAATCATTCCTAGGTGAAACTTATTTACTTATTTCTTTAACAAACCTGGTATTTTATACTTAGTTTACAAAAGCAAATTATTGTAGTTCTTGAAAACAAATCTAAGAAATTTGGATTTCAAGGGGAAAATATATTTGAGTCCATAAATATGAAAATATCATTACATTGGTACAATTTAATTACACTCCTGTGCAACAATCACAGTAAATTAGACTAGAAAGAAGCAGCATAAACAGGACTTTGTTTTAAACTAAAATGTTTATGAAGTTGAAAAGTTTCCTTTCACCTGGTCCTATTTTTTGTAAAAACTCATCTATATATAATCTGCATATCTTTAAGATGAGTCAGATTTTAATTTTTATGCTACTAGCTCTATCATTTATTAACTCAAGACACTTCATATTGCAATGGCATCAATGAACTTTTGACAAACTAACTAAACTTTTAAGCTGCTTTTTCTAACCTTTCTAAAACACATTAAGAACTTATCATTTTTATTTATTTTGCTCAAAATGGCTATTTGACTTAAATATGACTTATAAACGTGTCTTCCAGTACATGCATTAGAATTATATTCCCCCTCATTTCTCAAGGGAGGGATAGAATAGCATATGCTTACACTCAAACTGAGAATTCTAGTAAGGATGAAATATTTTTGTGGCTCAAACTAGTTAGGTATGTGTTATAAAAGTCTGAAGCAGAACACCTGTACTACCTAGATTTATCAAATCAGGAAATAAACACCAAGAACACTTTATTACTGTCTACTCCAAAACAGGAAAGCTGTAAGCTAACATTTACTGCTAAAGAAAATTTTGACTTTTTGAAGCAAAAAAAGCCCATGTCATGTAATAATGAAATATTCTGATGGCTTACATGACAGATACTCAGTAATTAATAACAGAAAATATTTAATTGAAAAATCTCTAGGTTTCTTTTCAAATGATAGTATTTAAGAAAAGACATTAACTTTATAGTTGCTTGAGTACATGGTACTCCATGCTTTATATTTCAGATAATTTTGGTATATATCACCCATATAAAAGTGATAACAGAGAACTATATTTGCAAAGGTGATTTATATAAAGGAGCAAAAGTTAAAATGTTATACCGTAGGCATCTATTTTAAGTGTTGTTATATAATGTTCATAAATTGTCATGCCATTCTTTTAATTAAAGAAATAAAACCAACAGAGCGCCTGAATGAAAAGTCACAGTTGGAAGAGACCTCAAGTCATCCCCTACTTTCTCATCTCCAAAAAGCTTCTAACAGCTATAAATCATGTGCAATTAATATTTAGTGTTATTATTTTATATTGAATAAACCCTTACTCCCTAATAGGATTGTGCAAAACTCGAGTAACTTGGTAAACTGAGGCAATGGTTATGGAATAAAAACAAAATGCTATGGAATTCTATTAATTTCAATTGCATCAACTAAATAGCAGGCTTACTTAAAAAACCCACAAAAATAGATTCACTCTAGTTAGACAAGGTGTGAAATAGCAAATGAAAGTTGCTGAAAGATACTTAGTAGTCCCCCAAGTCTAGTTGTTAATACTGCTATTTCCACTTGGTTTGACTGTGCATGTACATCTACCCCTTGCTTCTTTAAAAATAAAACATCTTACTTCAGCTGATTAGATTTATAAAACCTGATTTTTAACCTAACCTTATTATATAACTATCCCATATAAATCTAGAAAAGTTACATTTTTCATCAACTGTGTGCAATTTGTACATTGAGCCAGGAAATAAGTGAATTCATCTTTGTACAACCTCCAGTCAAGCTCAAACATATAGTCAGATTTCTTTATGGGGAAGGCCCTATTTTGTGGAGTAGTCAAACTGAAAACAAAGACTTGATCTCAAGTTTGAGCCTCATTGCAGAGCACATGTCTAAGTGGGAAACATTCATTACATTTAAATGACCAAAAGATAACATCAGGTAACCTAACTTAGAATGTCAAAATGATTATTTCTTTTCACTAAACAAAGGGGCTAAGCCCTCTGGACATTACATTTGAAAGTGCGTCTAATATATAAATTTAGATTACATAATATTACAATCTTCAAACATTAATGCCATGCTTCTATTCACTGTACTATAAAATGACGATTTATAATTTTCCCCTACCATAAAGGTAAACACTCATGATATTTCACTGCTGTAGGCATGGGTTCTTTGTATAGTCTGGGAATGGACATGACTTCATTCTTCTTTTGTAGGTTTTGAACAAATTTATGGCAGAAAATCAAATGAACACTTAGAATTAGGAAGTGATGAATCAGTGAATCACTCTTTGAATAATCAGACTCCTATGTGCTGACAATTTGATAATGTGCCAATAAAGAATAAAGACAAGCATCTGTATTGGACATTACAGAAGATTTACCTTTCCTTTCACTCTTGTAATTATTTATATTATGCACCTTGGGGAAAATCGTGGTGCACACAAAGCAGATAATCTGTCTTTCGAGTGTTACTGGTGTAATGCTAAGCTGAACATGACAGAAAAAAATGTTTTGTATAAATATTTAAAGTATAGTTTACAAAAATCTACAAATATATTGATGACAAATTTAAATGCATTTAGACAATAGGGTAATATATAATTATCTCCTTACTAAATCCTAGTAACAAATCTTTTCCTTAACCAAATATGCAATTTTATAAATCCTAGATATCACATTGTAATTTATATAACCAGTGGGGTTTGAAGTTAGTTTTAAAATAATTTATACTACTTGTTTTTTTCTTCTGCTACTACTCAAAAAGAGATGCTACAAAGAACATTATTTATCACAAACTTATACTATTAATTACATATACTTATGAAAGGCAGGTTTAAATATACCTAGAAATGTCTAATTGCATGTACTTGATTTTGTGAATTGACTTGACAAAGTACAAGTACAAAGTTTTTACTCTGACTTAGATATATGTTGTCTTTGTGGTGAAAAATCTTCAATTAGTCAAAATAACAATAATATCTAGCATGCAGCAACAGTTTACCAGTAAATTTTACTGGAATTTAACATGTTTATTGGAGCAGTTTAAAACAAACCAAATGCATATCTTAGTCATTGGTGGCAGTTGTTTTTGATATAAGTACTTTCATATACATTTAATCTTCTAAGGTTTGGTCTGCAATTAAATGATAATTTGTATTAAAGCTGTGTGAATAAACATGGTTTGGATGATAACTCAAAACAGAACAAACAGATATATAGAACATCTGAAACATATTCAGTATGAAAACTATTTACATGTGTGGTGCTGGCCAACTTTTGACATGCTGTTTCAATAAAATATTGAGAGGAAAAAGACTAATATCATTTCCTTTTAATGTATCAAATGTTCATGTTTACAAATTTGGACTGAACATTAATAAGTAAACATACAGTATAGTGAGCAGATGAACTGAGAATAATTATAAGATATTTCTACTTGGCTGAAGTATACACATGTATGTATATTGCATTTATTTTTTATTTTTTATTTCCTTTTAAAATATTTTTTATTTTTATATATATTTTTTATTTTAATTGTTGTTCAAGTACAGTTTTCTGCCTTTTACCCCATCCCAGCCCAACCCCCAGCCCTCCCCACCTCTTTTTAAAGTATCTAAAAAAGCTACAAAATTTAAAATTAAATACCACAGAAAACCTTGAAATTACAGCAAAATAAGTTGTATCATTAAACTCTTACCAAGTTGTCACATATGTTATTGTTAAGATGACAGAATTTTCATTTTGGATTTAAGGTCACATTTTATGCACATGATAATGAAAGTATAATATAATATTTTAGTTGTAGAAAATGGTATAAAGGATTCAGAATTTTACTGGAACAAGAAAGGAATAAAATCATGAATAACTAGATTTAAAATATTGGATTAAAATTAATATTTTAAATTAAAGATTTTCTAATGAAACACATAATTCAGTCAATCTTCCCTTTTATGGTTATTTTTAAGAACATGATGTTTTGGTATTTTTATTTCATTGAAATTGTTTTAATATTTCTTTTGTGATATAAAGACTTTATGACTTCTTACCAATTATTCTAATTTATGTCTAACCATGGTGGGTATTTAATTGCATTTTGTAAACTTTAGGACAAATTGTTTTATAGAAATACCCACAAATACATTACCCCTTGAAGGAGGCACAATTTCTTAGTAAGACCTAAGTTGAAATAGCAAGATTACTCTCTACTGAACTTATACAGACATCATGTTTGGCTTTCTTAAAGGGAATTCATACACAGGCCAAATACTTAGTGTCAACTGCTGCATTAATAGCTATATTTTGCAAAACCCAGGATGAATCCTCTTCAAACGATGATGCCAAGCAGCAGAAACAGTTATTTGGCTAAAACACTATCACTTTGTAACCTGTCACTTTGACAATTTTCTGTAGTTGTAACATTAATAAGGTAGGAATGGAGATGGGGGTGTCACATTTTAAAAAGGTTCTGTGAGCCCTAGTACCACACATAGGGGACTAGGATAAACTGATTCAGTGCTCACCCTCAACTGTTGTAACGAAATTCAGTTGTCCATTGGGTATGCTGAATCAGGGCTGTTGTCCTAAACTCTTAGCTAGTCAATATACAGGACCTTTAGTGGGAAGTAGGGTTGAAGGTCCCAGCTGATATTAACAAAGGTGTGAAGCTTTACAAACTTATATTATGCTATATTTTAGTTTAGTTTATATACATGGCTCCTGACTGTGGAGGGGAAAATTGTATTATTTAAATGACATTTATTTCCAATTTTTAAAAGTTAATATGTGCATTATCAAAAGTTTAAAAACTCAAGAAGCAAATAAAAAAGATTGATAATGACAAGCACTGAATAGTTTGAGTTCTGGTCATTGGTTATGTCTACACACAACTAAGCATACATTTTTAAGTGTGGTTTATGTCATGCAGTATTAATAATGCTTTCGCATGCATCATTAACATTTTTTATTGTTGACCTGAGATGTGCCCCATTTTCACCCTTAGCCCCACTCCACCCAGCCTCTGCCCCATCCCTCCCAGCCTTCCCCACATTGTTGTCTGTGTCCATGGACCATGCATAGATACATATATGTCCTTTGGCTAATCTCTTCCAGTCCCCCCAACCACCTCCCCTCTGATAGCTGACAATCTGTTCCATGTATTCATGCCTCTGGTGTGATTTTGTTAGTTTATTTTGTTCATTAAATTCCCCATATGAGTGAGATCATATGGTAATTGTGTCTCTTTGTCAAGCTCATTTCACTTAGCATAATAATGTTTAGGACCACCCATTCTGTTGCAAAAGGTAAGATTTCTGTCTTTTATATGGCTGTGTAGTATTCCATTGTGTAATTGTACTACAATATTTTTATCCACTCATCTACTGCTGGGCACTTTGGCTGCTTCCAACACTTGGCTATTGTAAATTGTGCCGCTATGAACATTGGGTTGCAGAAGTTCCTTTGAATTGCTGTTTCAAGATTCTTAGGGTATAATTCCAGCAGTGGAATTGCTGGGTCATAAGGCAGTTCCATTCCCAGTTTTTTGAGGGAATCTCCATACCATTTTCTTTTTCTATTTTATTCAAGATCACTGTTGCTATTTGGAGTCTTTCAAAGTTCCATATAAATTTTTCTAATATTTGTTCTAGTTCTGTGAAATACATCATTGGTATCTTGATAGGAATTGCATTGAATCTATAGACTGCTTTGGGTAGTATGGACATTTTAATGATGTTAATTCTTCCTATCCATGGACACAGTATATGCTTCCATTTATTTGTGTCTTCTTCAATTTCTTTCTTCAGTATCTTGTAGTTTTCCAAGTACAGGTCTTTCACATTCTTGGTTAAATTTATTCCAAGGTATCTTAATATTATTGTTATAGTAGTAAGTGGGGTTGTTTTCTTAGTTTGTCTTCTGATAGTTCTTTATGTGTTTAAAAATGCCACCAATTTTTGAATATTAATTTCCTATCTTGCTAGTTTGCCAAATTCATTTATTGGATCTAGCAGTTTTTTGGCAGAGTCTTTTTTAGCATTATTTTAAAAAACTTTTTAAAATTGTTCTTCAAGTACAGTTGTCCCTCCACCATTCTCCTCACCCCAGCTATCCCCGCTTCCCACCCTTGATCCTACCAGACACGGACATCGGTTTTGTCCAGGTGGACAGGATGAAAGATGGTGAACAGACTAACTAAAGAACACTTATATACAACACAAAGACATGGAGAAGGACATGGGGATTAACTCGGGGGGGGATGTGATGGGCCTGAATGCAGGTAGGGAAAGGGAAAAGAGGCAGGAACAACTATAATAGCTATAAACAATAAAATATATTTTTGAGAATTTTGAATTATGAATGTAAAGGTTCCATATAACTGGTTCCCTATTCATCCTAGTCCACCCAGCTTGTGGCCAGTTATGACTCTAGCAGTGTAAGCCATTCTTCAATTCTCACTGCATGATATGTCAGAGCTCAATAGTATCATTTTTATCTGAACTAAGCACAGAATCTATCACAAAGTTGGTGCTCAATAAATCTTCATTGAATATATTAATAAATGAATACCATATTTTGCCATGTATAATGTGCAATTTTTTGTCCAAATTTTTGAGGGAAAAATAAGGATGCTAGTTATACATGAATAGTACTAATTTTGTATCTATATAAATGTTTTAAATTCTTTTATTTATGCTTATGCATTAAAAGTATAACTCTAGAAAGCAATAACAATATGCCCATATGTAAAATAATACCCTGGAATATGATAATCAGTCTTGTTTCTAAATATAAATAAATAGTTGAATTAAAAAATTAAAATGAAAGATTTTTTTCCTGAAATCTGGGACAATGACATGGGTCCACACTATACACAGGAGCACATTATACACAGCAAAATATGGTAAATTAGATGAAAGGAAAAGATATATAATATGATTTATACTCAACTCAGTCTTGGCTAGGAGCAGACATTGGTAGTACGCTATGCAACTGTAGAATTGAGCAAGGTTCAGAGGCTTTCGCACATAGGAATGCAATAGAATGCATGATGCATCTAGGTTTACATGTTTTTATCATGTCTTCCTTGTTCCGTATTGACAAGTACAGACTGAAGCCCTTCATATAGAAAAAGTAGAGTTTTCCAACTGATATATGTGTCATAGATGAGTACAGCTTTGCTGAAATTTGTGTTCTCTCATCCCTCAGAGTGGTAGGCTAACATCTGAAGTGATCAGTGCTTTAGGGATAAAGTTACCAAAATCCTAGTACCAGTTAACCCTGGTGCGAGAATTCCTCTTTGCTGACTCAGCGTGCCATATAAGCATTATTATTTCCCATGGGTGCCATGATTTAAAGTGGTTTGTAAGTCCTGGACAAACTATAATTTTGAGTATTTTTATGAACATTTTAATGTGTAATTTTCAATCAAGACATATTTTGTGGGTCCTTAACTGCATTGAGTTTTGTATACACTTATAAAATATCTTAGAGTACTTTCCTGGAAATTTTATATTTGCTGTTTCACCTGTATTTTTCATTCAATAAAATGTGTCAAACTGTCTTACAATCTTAATGAAGCAATGAAATTTTAATGGTTATTCTCCTATTAGGAAACATTTTACCTTGGCTACAATGGAACAAATCTGCTCTAAAACAGGCCAAGGAACTGCAATTAGAATATAAGCTCATGCTCTTCTTAAAGAAAAATCGTAATAACCCACTATTTTCTGCTTCTACACTTCAAAGGAGAAATATTCACTTCTTTCTTGTGGTTAAAGTGTTTGATTCTATATTGAAATCTGTGAAATTTTCCACTTGTGAAAATCAGTTATTGATTTATTCATTTGATGAATATTCCTTGAGTATCTTCTATGAAATGATCTGTTGAGAGGCAGAAAAATAAGTAAAAGGCATGACTTTTTCTAAACTAGTTTACAGTCCACTTGGAGAGGCAAAACTTGAATACACATATAAAACAATTTTAAAATGAGATTAAAACAGTGTAAACTATTTCCTACAGTGAAATAAACCACCAAAGGACTTATAATGACATAAGAATTCAAAGGAGCACAAGGATGTTTTGTGACTTCCTAGAGATGATGTGAGCTAAAGTGCACCTTGAAAAAGGGAGGAAGTAAACTGATAATAACAAGCACTTAACATAGCAGCTACTATGTGCCAGGTATCCTCTTCAGCACTTTATATATTAGTTCATTTAATACTCAAAAATGTGCTAGAAAACACAGAGTTTTAGTAACTTGCCTAAGGTAATGTAGCTAGTAAGTGTCAGAATAAGTAGAAGCAGTATGTATTTTAACCACTGTACAGTATTATCACTGATATTCTAGGACTTGTAAAGCAAACGAACAAAAGCACAGTAGTGGTACTAAGATCAATGAGTAAACTAAAAATGGGGCTAAGTTTGATAATAAAAAATGATGTGTTTCTGGTATCTCTGCTCCTGTTTCTTTTGATGTTAGGATTCTTTACCACAGCTAGTTACAATTAATGCCTATGGCCCAGGGTTGCCATTACTCTGCAACCACCCAAAGACTAAATATAATCAATCCTATTTGTCAGTTGTTTTATCTAACTGTAATTTCTTGGGTTCAAAAGTAGGCTATTTAGATGTGTTGTGTTCATCTTTCCCCACAGGATGTCAGTAACTTTGGCTTTAAAATTTAGATGTTTAAACTACAGTAGCTAACAAATCCCTCAGTTTGCACCATATATAGTATTAGGTGAGTTAACATGGGATCTTTCAGGATCTTGCCTTTGGAATCAAGCCTTAGAGCTTAAATCTGGCTCATGACAAGGAGCTATTGGAATTGTTTGGGTAAGAAAACACAGCAACAATTGTGATATTTAATCTGGCAGTTTTACGCAGATTAGATTGGATAATAAGTGATCAGTTTCCAGAAATGAGCAACTATAACAGAGTTTACTTTGCTGGGTTTCTTTCTGCTTTTAGGCAATAAAGTATATGAGCAAAAAAAATTGTAATGTTTTGAAACTTTCTTTATTTTTACTTTTCAACTTACCTATAACATGTTTTTCAATTTTCATTTTTCAATCACATTATGCTTTCAATATTATTTTGTATTGGTTTTAGGTACACAGCTTAGTGGTAGACAATCATATATTTTACATAGTGTTCCATCAACATTACCAGTACCCAACTGGCACCACACATAGTTATCACAATATTATTGACTATACTCCCTATGCTGTACTTTACATCCCTGTGACTATTCTGTAGCTACGAATTTGCACTTCTTAATCCCTTCACCTTTTTCACCCAGTCTCTGAAACCCTCTCCCGTCTGGAAACCAGCAGTCTGCTCTCTGTGTCTAATTTTGTTTGTTCATTTATTTTGCTCTTTAAATTCCATATACAAATGATATCATATGGTATTTGTCTTTCTCTATTTCACTGAGCATAATACTAGGTTGATCCATGCTGTTAAAAATGGTAACATTTCCTTCTTTTTTATGGCCAAATAAAATTTCATTGTATGCATTTACCACAGCTTTTTTATTCACACATCTATTGATGGGCACTTGTGTTGGTGCCATGTCTTGTAAATAACACTGCAATGCATGTAGGGGTGCATTTTTTTTGAATTAGTGTTTTGGGTTTCTTTGAATAGATCCCCAGAACTGGGATTGCTAGGTTGTAAGATAGGTCCACTTTAATCTTTTGAGGTAACTCCATACTATTTTCCACAATGGCTGCACCAGTCTGCATTAATACCAACAGTGCATGAGGATTCCCTTTTCTCCACAACCTCACCAGCACTTGTTGTTTATTGATTTATTGGTGGTGGCCATTCTGACAGTCTTGAAGAGATATCTCATTGTGGTTTTAGTTTGCAGTTCTCTGATGATTAGGGACATTGATCATCTTTTCATATATCTCTTGGTCATCTGTACGAGGTCTATCCAGAAAGTATCCAGTCATGTGCTATGAAAAATAGAGACATTTATTGAAGAAATATAGGATACAAGAAACACTGTACATAGGACAATGATGCCTTAGTCCCTTTCCAAGGAGGCACCTTGGAATCTCACACAGGTCTCCCACTTGCCATCAGCTGCCCCATTGTGTTTTCCTGAATCTCATCAATGGTCTGAAATCTCTTCCCTTTCAAAGCTGATTTAGTTTTGGGAAAAGCCAGATATTGCAGGGCACCAAATCTGGGTTGCAGGGGGCTGAGTCACCTGAGTGATTTGGCATTTTGCCAAAACACTCTGCATGAGACATGATGAGCTGGCACATTGTTGTGAGGAAGCTGCCAATCATCAGTTGCTCATAGCTGCAGACTTCTGAATCATCCAAATAGTTTCCATAGAGGAATGTTCAAGCTTAATGCAAAATTGGATGTAGACTTGTTATTCTCACTCAGTCATTTTGAATGTGACAGCCACACAGTACACATGCTCACTCAATGGTATCTACCACCCCCACTGACTAGTACAGTGAAGTCATCATTGTTCACACATGCGCATTCCAGTCCACTCTCCTTGGCTGCCAGGTTACGTTGATGTCACACAACCATTCTCTTTATACTAACAATGGTTGACCTTCTTCCAGACAAACCTCAAATGTCTCCTTTGGAGAAATATCTATTCAGGTCTTCTGCCCATTTTTTAATTAGATTGCATTTTTTTTTTGCTGTTGAGTAGTATGAGTTCCTCATAAATTTTGGATATTAAGCCCTTATCAGAGGTATCATTGGCAAACACATTCCCCATTTAGAAGGTTGCCTTTTTCTTTTATGGTTCCCTTTGCTGTGCAAAAAGGTTTTAGTTTGATGTGGTTTTTTTCTTTTTATTTCCCTTGTTTAAACAAAATGTGTAAGAAAAAATATTGCTAATAGAAATGTCAGAAATTTTACTGCCCATGTTTTCTTGTATGGTTTTTATGGTATCAAGTTTACATTTAAGTCTTTAATCCATTTTGAATTTATTCTCTTATATGGTGTAAGAAGTTACCCATTGACATGGTTTATGGACCTAACATTAAACTGAGGATGTCTGCCACATATAAAATTATGTTTGCCTTTAACATTTTTAGGAGGCCTCAGTGCATCTATATACAATATGCAAAATTTCAACTTTCAGTAAGATATTTTATGTTGCAGGCTGTCTCCAAAATTTGAGAGGGAAATATGTTCAAGTTCCAATTTCACAGAGGAAGTTTTCATGTCAGTAAGTCTGCTTTAACATGTTACTTCTCACTATACACTCACTTTTCAGACAAGAAGTTATCCAAAATCTCCTGCTGTATTTTTTAATTTAAGATGTCTTATTTTAAGGCAATTTGTGTTTTTGCTTTTTATTTTTCCTTTATTTTACTTATCAAATCCAAGAAACATAATTCTCATAACAATTCTATTTTTTATGATGCTTGCTCCAAATCTTCTCTCATAAGGGGAGGCCCTGATCTTCTACAATTTCCTCAAAGTCTAACCTAACAGCTGTAAGCACTTAACAACTAATCAGCTCAATTCAGCTCACCTGTGTGAGTGATCCTTGACAGCTCCATCTGCTTTGAGTCAGGGTTTTTTATTTTCTTTTTTTGTGTAAAAGACTTAAAGGGAAAAGAACTAATGAACTTGCGAGATTACTTTCAGCTATTTTGAGTGTTATTCAAGGTACAAAATGTTTTAAAAGATACACTTACTTTAATGCATGTGTCTAATCAACAAATGGCTACCATATTGTTGGCAATAAATACTACTGACAACAAATGCAGCACAAATGACCAGAAAGTCAGATATGGATTCCACCAGAAATAGTGAAAGGCTTCTATTGCAAAAATTGAGAAAATGTTAGTTAAAAATAACAAGTCTGGCTCTAAACCTTTTAAAACATACAAAACATTTATAAAAACCGTTAATGTGGCAGAAATTACCATACTAGCTAATGTAAATGCTGAATCACTCAAAAGAAAGGGTGGGCCTTCAATATCCACAATGAGGCTATCATTGTATTAGGCATGAATATGATGATTGGGAATATCACTGAAAAACATAACAGTGCCCTTAACATTACTATGTAAAAAAGGAGTGTGGCTTTTCAAGGCATCAGGGAGCTACTGAGGACTTCAAATATGTATGACCTGCTCTAGCTTTCACTCTCACTTGCATCCTTTGATATTGATCCCCACTGCTTCTGTGTGAGAGCTGACATGTAACAAAAATATCACAAACTTCACCCAGCCAATAAAAGCCTTATACCACAGGAAGATTAATGTAGAGCTCTTGACTATAAAATATATTTTACATACACCCACACCTAGCTGTATATAAGAATCTACTACCTAAAAAAACCTTAACAGCTGAAAGACTCCAGCCTCTTCCCAGTCATTCATTCATTCCCTTTTATAATAGCTCTACATTAATGAGCCTAATTGTTTGCTTACTAACATCAAAGAACAAAACCTAGGTTTCCTTGCTTAGAATTACTAAAAGTCAGGAGGAGACTGCTTGATCTAAGGTCCAGGTGCTCCCCATTAAATTGCAGGGCCAGAACTAACACAAGGTTAACACCACCTCTGCCTACACCAAAGAGAGCTCTGCTCTTTTCCATGCTCAGAATTTTCAGATTGAATTAGGTGGGCATAAATGCCAGGCACTTTGATTGAATTTCAGAAAACTATAGGCCATCAGATGTGGAAGGTCCTTTTAAATATTAGTTAGTTAAGTCCATTCTTAATTGTACAGATGGGAAAAGTGAGGTAAATTGTGGTGGACAGACTGGTCCAAGATTTCCTGGAATATGTGTGTCTGGAGATTTTCCAGGGAAATCATCCCCACAAGACTACAGAGTCTTGCCCTGTAGATTACCTGCAAAAGTATGACAATTCTCTTACTATTTAGGCACTGAAGTGACCTGATGAGTCTGTAAAAAGTATATTTTTAGAAAAAAGGATTCCTCAAACAAAAGCTATGTTCAGATACACTAGCCTTTGGCAGCAACTCAGCACAGGACTTCGGTGTTGGTTCAAAGCATTTGATTTTCCAATGTATAAAAACTGAAAGGCTCCTATTACCTAAGCAATCATATTAACCAGACAAACTTCTTACTGTTTCTCCCTTGATCCTGTCAACTAAGTCATTACATTATCCAGCTACATAGAAAAATTAGTATAGAAACTTTCTGATAAAATGCAGAAAGCAGTGTTTCTTCAATTTGTTACTTAGGAAAATATTACATGGCTCAATATTTTTTACTAAACATTTGAAGTATAATTATCACAAATGAACTGAAGTCAATGGGTTTCCATAACAAAAGCAAAGTGTAATGGCAAAAGCTTTGGAATTACAATCAGAAGACCTAAGTTCAAATGTGGTCCTGCTACTTACTAGCTATATGAAATTGAGATAGTTGCTTAATCACTTATTTTCAGTTTGTTCAATTAAATACAAAATGGGGCAGTGACTTCTTCAGAAGGATTTCACAAGATAATGTACATCAGTGTTCTTAATAAACTATGCAGTATTGTAGAAATGTAAGATAATTTAAGTCAGAATTTTCATCTTAAGGGGATGATTTTCAATCATTTAAAAGAAGGTAGAGAAGATAAATGCACATTATCAAATCATTTGGTTTCAAGGATAACAAGAGCCCAGATGATTGAACTATTATTCAACAAATAGATTTTGACCAATTATATTGTTTAAAAAATGAGGGGAGTTTAAGAAACCTTTGGGACAACATGAAGTGTAACAATATCAGCATTGTGGGAATAACAGAAGGAGAAGAGAGTGAGCAAAGGCTCAAGAACCTATTTGAAGAAATAATGACCAAAAACTTCCTTAACCTGGTGAAGAAAAAAGACACATAAGTCCAGGAAGCACAGAGAGTCCCAAACAAGATGGACCCACAGAGGCCCACTCCAAGACACATCATAATTAAAATGGCAAAGTTTAAAGAAAAAAAGAGACTCTTAAAACCTGCATGAGAAAAGCAGTTACTTACTTCCAAGGGATCATGCATTAGACTGTCATCTGATTTCTCAACAGAAATATTTCCAGCCATATTATATTCAAGGTGATGAAAAGCAAGGACTCGCAACCAAGGCTACTTTACCCAGCAAGACTATCACTTAAAATTGAAGGAGAAACAGAGCTTCTCAGACAAGAAAAAGCTGAAGGAGTTTGTTAACAACAAATTGGTATTGCAATAATGTTAAATGGCTTGCTTTTAGAAGATGGAATAAGAAAAAGAAAAAGAAACCAGAATAAAATCATTAAAAAATAAAATGGCAATAAGTGTGTATCAATAATCACTTTAAATGTAAATGGCTTAAATGTTCCAATCAAAAGGCATAGGATAAGTAAATGGATAAGAAAACATGGCCAGCAAATATGCTGCCTGCAAAAGACCCACCTCATAATGAGAGATACACACAGACTACTTAATGTGAATGGACAGGGAAAAAAAGCTGGAGCAGCAATACTTATATCTGGTTGACCATAGCTTAAACAAAATTTAACCACCCTAAACTAAAGGATTAGGAATTTCAAGCACTGTGGCAGACCAGTCCTGGAGATTAAAAATTGGGGTACAACAGTAATTATATCCTTGAGCAGACACAATTATAAGTTAACATTGTGATAGTATCTCTTGCTACACCACAAGTTGTTAACCACTTTGCCAATGTAAGGAATTAGTTAATCCACCATTGACCACAATGTTTAGCTGAGAGTGGCAACCTAAAGCTCATGTGCTTCTCAGAAATATTAATGAGTAAGATGTATTTGTTTCATCTCTCATTTCATGTTGTGTTTTGTCACTTTACAGGGCACGGGCTGCTTCAAGTAGAAAATTGGTTTTTGTATCACAACTTATGGGGAAATTTGCTCTTCTAGCACTTATTCAGAAGCCTAAGACTTTAGAATCTTTATCTTGGCATCTGACATTAAGATTTATCCTTTGCAAAACAGGAAGGTAGTGACCATTGACTTGGATGCCCCAATTTATTTATTTAATCATTTGTTTTGAGTGCCTACTCTTTTGCAATTCTGGTCTAGAAGCTAGGATCCAGAGATGTACAAAACAGAAAGTCATTTTCATCAATACACTCATATTTCCCCCAACAAACCAAACCTGTTTACTTGTGAAAACTACTTAACTGTGACCTCTTAAAGAACTAGGTCTGCATCTTAATTTTACTTTAGCACCCTCAATACCTATACTATGCCTAGTGTCAAATAAGTGTTCAGTAATGGTTTAGTGAATCAAGGAAGGAATAAAGAAAACATTTGAAACTCATAAAATGAGATGTCAGTAACAGAAGGGTAATGTTATATGCCTTTCAGGATATGTGCAAATTCAAGGGAAATGGGCACCCATCACACTTCACTAGCTTGGAGACCATACATAGGTGGCAATATAGCATAATGGTTAAGAGCATCATCAGGCCCTTATTATATGAAATATTAAAGGGACTTATCTAAGAAAATCAACAGGGAAGGGGAGTGGAGGATAGGGAAAAGTTACAGGGAATAAGTAGCATAACTGGTAGGTACAAAGTAGACAGGGGGAGGTTAAGAACAGTATAGAAAATGGAGAAGCCAAAGAACTTATATGTATGACCCATGGGCATGAACTAAGTGGGGGAATGATAGTGGGGGGATAGAGGGGGATAATGAGGAGAAAAAAATGGGACAACAGTAGTAGCATAATCAATAAAATATATTTTAAAAAATAAAGTTATATATCACAAAAAAAGAGTATGGGTTTTACAGTCGGACAGATCTGGCTTCAAATTACTAGTTCCTCCATTACTTCACTGTGTGACCCTGAATGAGTTACATAAACTCTCTGTATCTTACTTTCTTCATCTGTAAAACTGGGCAAGTAATAACAATCTGATAGACTTGTTGAGAGGGTTATATAAAGTGGAAGGTACATAAAGAACATAGCACAGTGCCTGCCTCATAGCAAATACTTATTGCTTATTAATATTAAATACTTCTTGAAGTGACACCTCAAGCAGGTACACTATGCCCTCTGCAGAAGGAACCTGTTGGGCTCTCAGGATGGAACTGGACCTAAACCTCCCAGAGTAAGTTCACCAAGTCTGGCCTAATATCTGGAGATTCTTGGAAGATGCCTGTTATGTATGTATGTACGTATGCATTTAATAAACCAAGTTCTGACTTTCTAGAAATCTGATTCTCTACTTGCACAAAATAGATCCTAAAATAAAGCTCTTGTTGGGTATATTTTTCTACTATTTACCTTCAACAGGCAGACAAAGCTATTCATTTCTATTCACTGAAAGCAATTCAGACTTCCTACTTTCAGGTTTAAAACAAACTACATGTCAAGAAATTTAAATGAGAAAAAAATGATGATTCAGTAACAAAAGTAAAGTGTTCTCTAGAAAGCAAATACAAAATAAACAACATGCAACTGTACAAGGACTTGGGTGGGTTGAAGGGGTTAGGGAAGGAAGGAAGGAAGGATTTGTTTGTTTGTTTGCTTGTTTATCACCAGAAGATATCCTTATTGATTTTAGAGAGAGCAAGGGAGGGAGAAAGAGAGAAAGGAAGGAAGTAAGAGACATCTATGCAAGAGAGAAACATTGATCAGCTGCCTCCCATACATGCTCTGACTGGGGATCAAACCCACAACCTGGGTATGTGCCCTGACCAGGAATTGAACCTGCAAAATTTTTTTGGTGTATGGGATGCTCTTCCAACCAACTGAGCCACTGGCCAGAGCATTGAAGGAAGGAATTAAAGTATGGACCCAGGGTGGCTCCTTTGCAAAATTCTAAGAGATTATCTGTTTTTTCAGTGTTCCTGAGCTCGGTACTTTTGCACATTTGTAAGTCACGAATTTGCATTCAGGGCTCAGAGATGGACTTAGGAGAAGGAACACAGAGAAATGCCCCAATCTGAGTATCTTGTATGTGTCAGATATCATGCTAATATTTTCATATACATTACAGATTCACTCTTAAGGCAACTCTGCACAGACTATATTACTGTTCCATTTTACAGATAAAGAAATGTAATGTTAGAATGTTTAAATAACTTGGCTGAGTCAGAAGTAGAACGTAGATTTGTCTGTCATTAAAAACTGAGTTTGGGGAATTCCAACCAACATGGAGGTATAGGCAGAAATGCTTTGCTTCCTCACACAACAACAACAACAAAAGGATAACAACCAATTTGAAAATAAACAACAATCAGAACTGCCAGAAAAACATTTGCATGGAAGTCCAACAATGAAGGAATTAAAGAAACATTCATCCAGATGGCAGGAGGGGCAGAGATGGGCACCCAGGCAGAGAGGCTGCGTGGCAAGGTAGTGGCTAGAGGACCAGAGCAGACAAGGCAGCAGCTGGTGGACTGCACCAGCGATCTCACATTTGTGCACAGACAAGCCTGGGGGAACAATGGGGGAGCAAGACACACCACAAAACCTAGGGTGTCAGTATGGGCAACTAAAGACTCAAAACCCCAGGATGCAAAAAAAATCTGTGGGGGTTGTGGTGGCTGGAGAAACACCCAGCCTCACAGGACAACTTGTTGGAGAGACCCACAGGGTCCTAAAATGTACACAAACCCGCCCACCTGTGAATCAGTACCTGAAAGAGCATAGTCCACTTGTGGGAAGCAAGGGAAGTGACAGAAAGTGGGACCAGAGCACGACAAGTGGCACTGTTCCATGTCTGACCCCATCTGTCACAGACAGCACCACCACAACAGAGCCAAGAGGGTTGCCCCTCATGGTGAATATCTAAGTCTCTGCCCCTTACCATGTAACAGGTGCCAAGACAAAGAAATATGTCCCAAATGAAAGAACAGATCAAAACTCTAGAAAAAGTACTAAGCAATGAGGAGATAGACAACCTATCACAAGGAAAGTTCAAAAAATTGGTGATCAGGATGCTCAGAGAATTGATTAAGCTCAGTCACCAAAATGAAGGAAGAAATGAAGGTTATATTAAAAAAAATAGAGCATTTGTTATGGAGAAAAGATATTCATAGGGAACCAACAATGGAGGGATGGAAACCAGGACTCAAATCAATGATTTGGGGGAAAAAGAAGAAATAAGCATCCAAATGGAACAGAATGAAGAAACAAGAATGCAAAAAAAAAAAAAGAAAAAGAAAAAGAAAAAGAAAAAGAAAATGAGGAGAGGCTTAGGAATCTCTGGTGCAACTTTAAACATTCCAACATCCAAATCATAGGGGTGCCAGAAGAACAAGAGCAAGAAGTTGAAAACTTATTTGAACAAATAATGAAGGAAAACTTCTTCAATCCAACAAAGAAAATAAACTTCCAGGAAGTCTGGGAAACCCAGACACTCCCAAAGAAATTGGACCCAAGGAGGAACACACTAAGACACATCATCATTAAGTTACCCAAGATTAAAGATAAGGAGGGAATCTTAGAAGCATCAAGAGGAAAGAAGAGAGTTACCTACAAAGGAGTTCCCATAAGACTATCAGCTGATTTCTCAAAAGAGACCTTACAGGCAAGAAGGGACTGGAAAGAAGTACTCAAAGTCATGAAAGGGGAAAATAATCCAAGATGACTCTATCCGGCAAAGTTATCATTTAGAATGGAAGGGCAGATAAGGTGCTTCCCAGACAAGGTAAAATTAAAGGATTTCATCATCTCCAAGCCTTTATTATATGAAATGTTAAAGGGATTTATCTAAGAAAAAGAAGAAGATCAAAACTATAAACAGTAAAATGACAATAAGCTCACAACTGTCAACAATTGAACCTAAAAAAAACCAAAAACAAATAAGCAAACAATAGAACAGGAACAGAATCACAGAAATAGAGATCACATGGAGGGTTATCAGTGGGGAGGAGGACGGTGGAGAATGGGTGAAAAGTTACAGTGAATAAGTAGCATAAATTGTAGGCACAAAATAGTCAGGGGGAGTTTAAGAGTAGTATGGGATATTTAAATTAAAAAATTACTATGTGAAAAAAAGAGCAATGCTAAATAAAAATGCAATATGTTTCAGGCCAAAAAAAAAAAAAGAATAGTATGGGAAATGGAGAAGCCAAAGAATTTATATGTACAATCCATGGACATGAACTAAGGGGGAGGGATGCTGGAAGGAGAGATGGTGCAGGGAAAATGGGAAGAAAGGGGAGAAAAAAATGGGACAACTTTAATAGCATAATCAATAAAATGTACTTTAAAAAATAAAAAAAAATAAAAAGAAGAAGCTGGGTTCTGCACACTCATAACACAATTCTTAAACTAAAGGAATAAAGTTCTGGAATGTGGGATGGGGTGTAAATGAAGCTTTGAGCAATAAGCAAACTCTTAAGTCTCAGAACAATCTTTTTTAAGTGGATGCAAAGAACCTCTTGACTCTCATACATAAAATACAATCCCTCTTTTACCTCCAGTGTTTTGTTTTCAAAATTAGAGTTCTCTCTACAGGCACCTTTTAATAAAACAGTCATCTGACTTTTAGTGGAATTGTCAAAACCCAAAAGCACCTAAGACCTTCTATGGGCATAGGAAGGAAAAGTGAGCTACCTTCTGTGTCAGTATTAATTTGGGAGAAAACAGGTTTTATCATTTACAAGGAAGTTTTACTGTTTCCCTTTCTCAACATACACTTGCATCCCTTTCACCCTTCCTGACTTCTGGAACTTTTTTCTCAATACTGGGGAAGAAATGAAAGACAATAGTGTTCTCTCCATCACAGATGGTTGTAACCTAGTCATTGACAGCCTGAAAACAGAGTACGTGGTTGAATTGGCTTCTTCACTCCATCTATGACCAGATATCTGGGGGTTATTTTAGAAATATCAAGATTCTCCACAAGTTTGATTTCTTACTTTCTTTAGTCCCAGCATTTCACTTTGTCTGAGGCTCTGGCCAGGCAGAGCCAGAAGGTGAAGAAGTGCTTGAGTATTCAACAGTCTAACAAATTGGGAGTTTTGCAAGAGCAGGGATCCATGTGTTATTCATATCTGAGCTGCCAGTATCTCTATAATGTCTAACACACAAGGCACACTCAGTAAATGTTGAGTGAATTATTATGACCTATGTCAGTCATTGTGCATTTTACGTAAGGGGTCTACTCAGAAAGATGAGACTTTTGATGGGCATTGCAAGAGGGTAAGGAGGAGGAAGAGTAAAGAAATAAACCCCAAGCAGGGTGGAAACCTGGGCCTGTCTGAAGATACATCTTTGATTCAGTCAGCTCCTCCTTAGTTGTCAAGATTTATCTATTGATTTTAGGTGCCTGCATCAGTGTGGAGGCAGGCATGAAACTAGAATCTTCAGAACAATTGGAAAGGGCCCAAACTGTAAAAAGAAAACCCTGATGATAAAGGTCCAAAAGATATGAGATGCAGCAGAACTGATGCCACCTTTGATTTTACAGACAAAAGGAGAGGAAGTGTTTTCAGAATCCAGAAGGAGAAAATCATGTAGAAGAAGCCACCTTAAAAGGAGCAAAGACCTGTGGGCAAGGAACGCATACAATCTGATCCCTTAGAGAGGGCTCTAGCATGTAATAAGTGTTTGATAAATGTTAGCTATTATTTGACCCACACAATGCATCTGATTACTCAAAGCTAAACTTAAATTTCTTTCAATTACTACACGCCATTCCTGATTTTAAGTACTTAACATATACTAATTAACCATAATCTTTACAACAACCTCAAGAGAGTTGGTAATATTAACTCCAGTTTACAAGTGATGATACCAAGGCACAGGTAATTAAATAACTTCTCCAAGATTATATGTCTAAGAAATCAGCAGATCCCTAATTTGAATGCAAGTAATTTTTGGTCAAAAAAGTAAATCCTCATCTTGCCACACCACAAGAAAAAAGGAAAGAAAAGAAACTAAAACCTTAACCACTATTCTATACTGCTTGAGCTAATGTTCTTAGGTTCTGAGACGGAGAGCAGGCATGGAGTTGGGTATGCTCTAGACTATTTTGTCCCTCTTTTTCACCTCTTTCCATATCAGTTGAAGATGCTAAATTTTTTCCATCTTCAAAGATGCTTTCATTGTTTATAGGGCCCAATTTTTTAAAAAAACATTACAAAATCTTTTTATGATGGTATACAATCAGCAACCCCTGTTCATATCTTTCCACACAATAAATTAGGAAATACGGGTTGTCATTCAAACAGAATATCGATAAAAGGAAGATGGTGGTAGTGGTAGAGTGTTGGCCAGGTCCAATCATGATTATCAAATTACCAGTAGAAGTCACACTCATCCTTGCAATTAATCTAGTGATAATAATACTGACCAACCTATTCAGGGATAGCTACCAAAACCTTACTAAATAGTAACTTCAACCAGTAATAGTTATCCTCTAGTCACATCTGATATAACAAAAGTTCTAACCCACGAGGCCAGTCCAATTACTGATCTTATTTCCATCACTTCCTTGTCAAAACAAAATAGACCTGCATTGCAAGTTATGAAAGATGTTCTGAAGTTGGATTGTATTATAGTGATATATTTGCCATTAGCTTTTTCTTTTATATGATTTACTCTAGTGATCACATAATGTTATAATTTGTTGCCTGGGATTCATTAAAAGATGTCTTTTGATCAGTATAATCAAATTAAACAGTTGTTTATTGTTAGACAGCTCTTCAAGCACAAGGAATCAAGGTTGGGGGTTTTATGTATGCATATTTACACCCACATGAATGTGTATTAGTGTGTACCTGCCTGTATGTGTATATAGGTTCGGCCAGGCTCTATGGAAATTTGTGATTTCACACTTGCCAAAAAGTGTGAAAACCTTATAAATGCCATTGATACAAAAACTAGCCAGTTCCCAATCATACTGGAAATATGGACTTGTAATGTGGTGATACATAGATGGAAATATGGGCTTATGATAAGGTGATGCCTGCTGTGACAGAGAGGGTCTCATAAGGCCCATTTGCATTAAAAAGTACCCCCATCAACCCCTACTTGTTCCAGAAAAATGTTAGCCACAGAAAATTCTCCACCCCTAACTTTGAACAACCCTCTCTTTTGAAATGCCCTCAAACTTCTCACTTGCCTCCTTGCTAACCAAGAATTGTCAAATATATCGAAGACAACTAGAAAGTCTTCCATTAAAAAAATCTCAATTGAAAGTTTGCCAATCACAGAGTTTGTCTCACTATTGCCTCTTTTACTCTATAAAAATTACTTCCTTTCTAGTACCCTTGAACCTCTGCTAAAGGAAAAGTGAAGGCAGATGGGTTCTGGTGCCACAAGCTAATGAATAAATGGACTTTGTTAATTTTGTCTCAGACTTAGTTTTGTCTTTCATACTTCTTTTGAGTGCACTACAAATGGATTCAACAAGCCTTATTGAATAACTTCTCAGGACAATTTCTTAATTTAACTCCTCATGAAAAATTAAAGGTTACTGGGTTATCACTGTCCACAACAGATTAAGGTTGCCTTCGTGCTAGTCTGCCTGCTGGTAACAAGTGAAATAAACCTATTCTAGATTTTATTGCAAGATCTCTTTATTACTTGCTAAATTTGTCCAGATGCTGAAGTGGATGATTTAGTAAAATAATTTGTCATTGTTATACCTAGCAATAAACAGTTTATGATCTATACATAAATGTAGTGATCCTTTCTATAAAAGGCATTACCAGTGAACCATACATTAAAATAAAAAGTAATATTTTTTATTATTTAAAAATGTTACCATAGGGAAAGTATTAGGGAAAACTTTTCCTCTTATGCATACCCATCCCTCTTTAGATTTCAATTATAATCTTGATTGTTCAAAATAAATGTGTACGGTGATACGTTTTTTAATGTGTCAAACTTCAGAAAACTTTTAATATTCTCAGGAGGAAATAAATAACTTTCCATCTGATCCTGAAAAATAAAATAAAATAATTGCTACAATGACCCTCTGTACTACATTGAAATGTAAAACTGTAGAGTCAAAAAAATGTCTTCTCATATTTTAAACTTTGATGCCAAAAATATACTGTAATGTACTGGCAGTTTGGAGCACAAATTTGTTATTTTGGTCAATTTTTATTACTTAAAAGTCCTGCTTTAAAATAGGTTATTAAATTTGCATAAATATTAAATAAAATCTCTTCTTTATCTTGTGGCCAGATTGTAAGGGAACACCAGAAACCTTGACTTTGTGGGCTTGACAGCATAATTCTTCAGGTTACATATAACACATTAACACAGCTGTGACCAATAACTGTACTGTCTTTGTTATTCTCCTATGATATGAAATTAAAATAAAATGGAAATGTTTATTCTATAAATGGTGAGTAACACTTTACACAGATAATAAAATTGAAGGATTTGCTCGAAAGCAAAAAGAGGTCTCTCATTCAACTAAACTTGGAGGGAACCCAATGTCATGCTCATCTGAATAGACAGAAAGAGCTGACCATGCCATCAAGAGACTCAATCACATAGCAATATCTTCATTAGGGACAATTATTTCTCCTTGGACTTTCCAGGTATCATGAGAAATGAAGATTT
>PVKU01010110.1:0-55282 GCA_004027475.1 Anoura caudifer | reverse complement strand
AAAACTTATTTGAACAAATAATAAAGGAGAACTTCCCCAATCTGGCAAAGGAAATAGACTTCCAGGAAGTCCAGGAAGCTCAGAGAGTCCCAAAGAAGGTGGACCCAAGGAGGAACACACCAAGGCACATCATAATTACATTAGCCAAGATTAAAATGAAGGAGAGAATTCTAGAAGCAGCAAGGGATAAAGGCACAGTCACCTACAAAGGAGTTCCCATCAGACTGTCAGCTGATTTCTCAAAAGAGACTTTCCAGGTTAAGAAGGGGCTGCAAAGAAGTATTCCAAGTCATGAAAGTCAAGGACCTGCATCCAAGATTGCTCTATCCAGCGAAGCTGTCATTTAGAATGGAAGGGAAAATAAAGTGCTTCTCAGATAAGGTCAAGTTAAAGGAGTTCATCATCACCAAACCCTTATTATATGAAATGTTAAAGGGACTTATCTAAGAAAAAGAAGATAAAAAATATAAACAGTAAAATGACAACAAACTCACAGTTATTAACAACCACACCTAAAACAAAAACAAAAGCAAACTAAGCAAACAGCCAGAACAGGAACAGAACCATAGAAATGGAGGTCACATGGAGGGTTATAAGCAGGGGAGTGGGAGGGGGAGAGAGGGGGTAAAGTTACAGAGAATAAGTAGCATAAATGGTAGGTAGAAAATAGACAGGGGGAGGTTAAGAATAGTATAGGAAATGTAGAAGCCAAAGAACTTATATGTATGACCCATGGACATGAACTAAAGCCGGGGGATGTGGGTGGGAGGGGGTATGCAGGGCAAAGGGGAATAAAGGGGTGGCAAATGGGACAACTGGAATAGCATAATGGACAAAATATATTAAAAAAAGAAAAAAAAAAAACAAAAAAACACATGCAATGTCAGATGTCAAGTGTATATATCTTACTCGTGCTTTTAAAGAACAAATTTTCCCCTTGGAAATACTGCCACCATCACCAACCACTCTGAAAGATAAAAAATAAGAAAAAAAAATCATAAGATCTTCCATGGCTATTAGTGCTATCAGGTAATGAAGCTGACTTCCATTTATGTAATAAAGCCATTTATCGGTCAGGTAAGACAGATACAAAAGATAACACAAGAGTCACCATTCCAAACTGTCTCCCTTGCCTACCTCCCATTAGGCTGAAAAAGTGAGGTACTTATTTCCCTGGCTTCCTTTGCAGTTAGTGCTGCCCACGTAATTCAGTTCTGGCTAATAAGAGAAGAGAGTGGTATTTGGGGAAGCTTTTCTAATGAAAAGGATATGCAATTGGTGCCAATTCTTCCATTTTCCTACCTTGAACATGAACATGAATGTGATTCCTAGATTGGAGGCTGCCATTTCAGTTATAAGGTAATAAACATGAAGACAAAAAGTCAACACACTAAGAATAATGAAATGATAGACAGTATCTTGGTCTTTAAGGCACTTCTCCAATTTGCTGATTTATTTGTATCTGAAGTAACTGGATACCTTTATCACTTAACCATCATCAACAAGGTTTCCTGTTATAACTAAACATGTATCAATACCTACACCCATTTGTTTATATACTACTTGCAGTCATAGTATAATGGCTGAGTTGAGTAGGTATGACACAGACTGTGTGACAGCCTTGGTGACACTGACTTTCTGCCTTTAGTTGGGAGTATCTGCCTGTACTAGAAAGCACTGGACCCATTCTCAAGCTGTCAACAAGGTTTCTGAGTTTGCAAGCCTCTGGAATTCACCAAGTTGAAGACTAACTTGGAGATAACTTCCTCAAATACCCAACCAACTAATTCAAATTAGATATTAAGTATGTATTTTTCAGTTCAAGCCCACCAGTTTAGCTTTAAGTGTTTTGAAGATGCATGAACTTAGTAATTTAAGATTAAAAGCTTATAAACAGTCCTGGCCAGGTGGCTCAGTCAGTTGGAGCATCCTCCTTTACACCAAAAGGCTGAGGGTTTGATCCCTGGTCAGGGCACATACCTAGGTTGTGAATTCAATTGCTGGTCAGGGTATATACAGGAGGCAACTGATCAATGTTTCTCTCACATTGATGTTATTCTCTTTCTCTTTCTCTCTCCCTTCCTCTCTCCCCAAAATCAATAAACATATCCTCAGGTAAGGATTAAAATAAAGCTTATGAACACAAATTACTTTCAGATAGAGATATATAATGACATGTACCCTTTATTAAACAAAAGTAATCTGACAGTTTTCTCCCTTTCATCACATTCTATTTGTAGAGCCAATATTCCTGACCACAAATAACATAAATGTAAACAATATATTTTCCTTTCAAAAGTTAGCCATTACTGGATGCATTAACAAGATACCCTAGGAGCACTTTTCAGCACTCCTTTTAAGTGAAAGTTTACTTACAGGTCAAGTTAAAAGAAGGTACACTAAAGCTTCTTTTTGTTACTTAATATAGTCAAAAGAAAACCTGTTGTCCTTCTCTAAAGAATGATGTAAGAACATTAATGATATGAGAATGAGAAATATGATTTTAATGAGAAAAGCAAATAAAAGCCAGACAACTTTACAATTATCAACTGTTTTTTTCTTCGAAGAATTCTTGTCCAATTTGTTGACATAAAAAGTATCATTATACTATGTCACGATTTTCAACTTTTTTCATCTCATGGCACTTAAACTAATTACTAAAGTTCTGTGGCACACCAAAAATGTATTTTTTGCTGATTGCGCAAAAAATAATAGGTATGATTTTTGATTCATTCACACTAGATGGCTATGTTGTGTTGGCTGTTGTCATTTTTTTCATTTGATAACTTAAGGGAAAAGAGGTCAGTGCCCCTGACTAAATAGTCAGTTATTGCCTGTTTTAAAAATTCTTTCAGCACACCAGTATGTCCTGTAATACCAGCTGAAAAATCACTGCAGTATGTGATAGACTTTAACACCAGCTTACCTGGTATCCACATTTCTAAAGAAGCTGCTTATTGCCTCATCATAAATTCCTTTCTAAAAAGAAAGAAAATATTTACAATGATTACGTTTTGCCTCTTTTCCAAATGAAGTCCTTTCAATTTAATAACACCATAATTCTGTAAAGGCTGATGTATGGCTAGATAAGTAAAAGCCAATTATCATAAAATGCTTAGACTGATTTTCCCGATCTAGGAAAGAGTAAATGCCCTGAGATCTATAACTTAAATTCAAGGAAGGGTGTTGAAGTCCTCCTAGGACTGCAGAATCAAATGAGATCTTCCTCTGAATTCTTGGTGATCATTTTAAATGTTGGTTAAATCAAGAAATACCACTTGATTTAACCAACATCAACAAGGCAACAAGTTGCCTTTTTTACAGTCAAGGGATACCACACGTTAATTATTTACAAAGTATTTTCACATACACTATCTCATTGGTCTTCACAAGAAAGCTGATAAAGATGAGACACTGAGAATTAGGGAAACGTCTCTGGCCAGTTCAGTCTATTACGTGTCTAACGTCAATATACGTTTAAAAACATCTCCTCTTTGCTGATAAGATCCGATACAACAAATACCCGTCAGGTAAAAGCTCAATAGAGTAAATCTTGCCGTGACAGGCGAGGGGGGCTGTACTGAGGCAGGGCGGGTACCTGGTTGACCGCGGCGTGCTCCCTCAGCACCAAGTCCCAGAAACAGCAGCCGATCTGGTTTCCGCACTGGCCGACTGAGATCCGGGAGAAGAAGAAAAGGGACAGATATTAGGCGGCTAACAAGGCCCCTGGGTTCAGCGCCGGCTGGGTTCTCACCCTCCCTGCTCAGCTTACCCTGTACGACCACCGACTGGGTCATACTGCAGGTGAGCCCGCCTAGGGCCCGTGGGAGCCCGCGCTGGCCTTCGTATTTTCTCGGCCCGCCCACGACGTTTTCCGGGGGGAGCGGGGCAGCCGTAAGTCACTCTGCTGCTGCAAGTAGCTGTCGTCACCACGCTCTTCTCTAGGTTTTGACTCTCCCGAAGGCCGCCAAGTGCGCCTGCGTCTGGTTGTTACCATAGCGACAGGGCCTCGGACCTTAGCTCCTCGCTGCCTTATCAACATCTTTTAGCATCTGCAGCACCCGAGGCCAGGGTAACTGGCGGGTAACTAAGCTTTGAGTAGGATTTTAAAACATGCGTTTTTAAAATTATTGGTGGGCTCTCCTTAAAGGTTTAGTCTTCGTTTACAGGCTCAACACCCTGGGCAGCGAGTCAAATTCCCTTTCTGCAGGTTCCTCGGGTCGTTGCGTTAGTGTCTCTGTCCAACGAGCCCTTTGTTCTAATAGAAAACGAAGATTGTCGGTGAGGACAAAGAAACCTCACCGGTAGGCGTGGCGAGGTGCAAACCAAACTTGGTGGTTTGCAAAATGGCGCTTTAGAGACCCAATCAATATTTGTCAAAGCTGTAGATTTCCAACATTAACTTACAGGCCCTCTGGGGGATTCAAAAGAAGTTAAGACATAGATTCCAAGAAACTTACAATCTAAATGAAGATACACACGAAGTAGTCAAGTAATTGTGACAAAATATTGTGTGGTGCTAAGTGCAGTAGGATTCAGTGGATAATGATGTAAATGAGTTAATAGAAGGCTGTTCAGAGAGATGAAATTAAAAGTTGGCATTTGATTCATATACAGTGCTTAGATGGGAGAAAGGAAGAGATCGAAAAATAAGGCATTCCTTAAAATTATTAACTCCTTAAAATTGTCATACATTAAATACTGTAAACCCTTGATCAACTTAGATGAGATTTCAATTAACTCAATCATTTAAAAAATGAAATAAATATTTTCCACAAAAATTCTGAGGAGCTGTAAAGTTCTAGGAAGTTTTCATTAAAAAAAAAAGTATATTTGCAATTAATGTGTGGTATTAGGAACATCTTAACTCTCCATCAGGACAAATAATAGTTGTTACCATGTTTTTTGGATAGCTGTTAATTTTGAAGTTACAATGATGGTTCATGGTGTTGAGGCTTTCCCACATTTATATTTGGATGTTTTTCACCTTAATACTTAAGTCTTTTATGATTAATAGGCAACTTTTAATCGATCTTTTGCAATTGCTGGATTTTACTCTTAACTACCTTTTAGTGAAGTCAGTGGACTCAGTGGTGGAGGTGCAATCTGGCACCTCCAACATTTCACTTTAAGTCTTGATGTTGAAATCCCAAAGTCTGAGGCTTCCAAAGATTGCAAAATTTGGTTCAGTTTGTAGACAGTGATGTTCATAAGTGTGAATTGGTGAACTATGGTTCCATCTTCTCTGGTATTCTGGCCTCTGCGGAACTCTATCCTCATGCTGAGATTCTCTCCCAGTCATTATTCCCCAGAGGTCTTACATGGGAACGAAGTTAAATTAAGAAAGTCCTAACAAGTCTCATTAATAACTTTATTCTAGAGAGAATAAGACAGAGGCAATTCTGCTTAAAAATCAAGGTAGAACCTTACATACCACTACTTCAGGACTTCAGTAGAGGAAAAAAAAAAAAAAGATTTAAGATAGAATTTATGTTTTCCAGGAGTCCACACTGAAGTCATAAATCTGAGCATATCCTGCAGTTGAATTCACTCCTAATAAATGAACTGAGACCTCATTTAAGATACTCAACCTATTCTCAGAAGAGCAAGCAGAACCCAGGTCATCCTGGAAAGCTATACATAGCTTAGGGGAATTCTTGATAATATAGTATTTCCTCTAATAAAAACACAATGAAAAGGAAAATATGACTTATCTTTCATGCTCTAGCTGTAAGTGGAAGAACAAGTTTCAGAATGTGGAAAAGAAGTGGAGAATTTGCCCACATAATAGTAGAGTATTGTAGATTGAATTATTGTTCTAAATTCTTTACCCATTCCTTCTGCACATGACTATGCAGAACCTTCTGGTGTAGTAGAGTAGGTAGAGTACACATCTTTGCCTCATTGACTCTGGGTTTGGTCATGTGGCTTCCTTTGGCCAATGGAATGAAGTCAGGTATGAAACTAGAAGGGGCTTTATTTATTTATTTACTTTTTGGAAACTAAAAGGGGCTTCAGATGTGCTTTCATCTCTTGGACTTTGCTATTTTTCCTAAGAAAAACTGCCTCAATTGGTTGCTGTTTCCAAAATAATGAAGACATGGATCATATCTGAGTCTGAATCTCTAGATGCAGAGTCCTAGCTATCACTGGCAAACCCAGGAGAGGCAAGTGGAGATTAGCTGAATAAAAGACTATCCACAGTTTTATAAGCAAGTAAAGTATTTTTGGTTGAAGCCAAAAATTGGAATACTGGAGCAATAGCTGACTGACAAACCAAACCAAACCAAACCAAAACAAAACCTCCCAAAACAAAAAAACCCACAAAAAAACCCCCAACCCTCCCCCCCAAAAAAACAAACAAACAAAAAACCCTAACAACAAAAAAAACCCAGATTGGGCAGAATTTAATGTTAAATATGAGCAAGAGAAAAAAATTGAGAATTATGCAGGCTACTACTATAAAAGGAAGGAAGGAAAGAAGGAAGGAAGGAAAAGGGCATTCAAAAGATGGATGAAGTATATGGCCTGGATAAAAACTACCTAAGGGGGAAAAAACAAAATTCTTCACATACTGTTTGTACTTTAGAGGAACTTAATAATAAGAATATGAATTAAATAACACAGGGACTTAAAGATGCTAGCAATATATTGAGAAGTATGCTCTATGAGGGCTGAATCTTACCTGTTTTGTTCACTACTATATCCTTGCTAGCTAGAAGATTGCCTGGTTTACTGTACGTAGTTGATAAATATTTGATGAGTAAATGAACTAAAATGGAGATAAAAGAGTGAAGGAAATTAACGGAAGGCCAGAACACCTTAAAGGACTAGTAAATAATTAGAAGCATGAAGAAGACTAGAGAGCTTAAATTTAAATTGACGTAGAGGAAAGCCTTGAAAAAATCAGAGAATAGTGAAGCAAAAGAAAAAGATACTAAATCTCTTAGAAGATAATATATGTATAAGAGACAATATAGTTCAATGTAAGATTAAAAAGTGCCCTGAAATGGAGAACACAGCCAATGGAAACGAAATATTCTTACTGATATAAAAAATAATAAAGCAATAAAAATCCATAGGTTGAAAGAATACACTATATTCTGTGGAAAATTTACGTAGGACAGTCAACACTTAGGTATATATCCTGGTTAAGTCACTCCATTTTCAGAATAAAGAAAGAATTCCTTAGGTACCCAGGCAAGAAACAAAAGGAGGGGGCATGGAGGACAAACGATTAGGCTTATTTAGGCTCAAGTATAAGACAGTCAGTACTGGCAGATAGTGAAAAAAATGTTACAAAGTTCCACGGGGAATCAAATGTGTTCTAAAAATTATACTTACATAGTTTTTCAAGTTGTCATAAAATATAGTTTGCATTTCCGGGTACTCTATTCATTTTCATTCTGCAGAAATGCACACTGCATTTCTGAAACTATCTCTTTTAAAGAACTATAGAAATGATCCCTGAAAGTATAGTCTTTTGAGCCTATCTCTTTTACGTATATTTTGACAAATATAGCAATAGCAACCAAAGTGATACCAACATTCTTTCAACCTTTTCACCTAGCATTAAAGTTCATTAGTAAATCATCTGCCTTTTAGGTTATTACAAAATTTTCCAAAGGTTTTTGCAATAGGTTTGCCACTATGAATAACATAGATATCTAGCTATCCTTTCAGCTTCCAAGAACAATTTTCCATGTCACTTGCTGCTTGGCCACTTGCTCTAAAGAGTTACATATATATTAGGTTTTTTGTTATGGCAGTATCTACACCTGGACCTAAGTCTGCATAAGTCAGGATAAATTTAGTTATGCTGTGATAACAACCAACCCCCAAATCTCAGTGGTGTAAAGCAACAAATGTTTATTTATTTTTTGCACGTAATACATGTTTATTGTGGGGAGGGTGTCTGGTGGCTATGATTTATAGCCACCAGTACCTCACTCTGGTACTTAAGTTGCTGAGCTACCACTATTTGGTTCATTCCTGGTTTTGTGGCAGAGAGGACAACTCAGGAGGTTCTTGCACTGCATTTAATGGCTTTTGCTAGATCACTGGCCTGAACTAGTCAATGGGCTCCACATAATCATAAGGGGGCCAGGAATTGCAATTTCTGGAAGAGAGAAGAAACCCAGAAACATTTGATGAACATGTGTAAGTACACCACAAGCATTCTCACACATGACATCATAGCACAGCATCTGTGCCAGGTAGACTCCAAGATGATACCCAATGATTTCTGTCTCCTATTTTTGTATAGTGCCTTCCCCTTGAGTCTGGGCTGGACCTAGTGACCTCTTTCTAATGAATATAGCCCAGACACAGCCAAGTAGCTACTCTGAGTTGGGAAGACAGGGTTGAGAATTCTGGGGGACCAAGATAGCTAGAATTTGCAGGGCAGAGTCCCAGAAATGAGTGAGTATAAAGAGAAATTTCTGGAGATCTTCAAGAATTCCTCATGAGCCTTAAACTGAATATTGATTAGAAGAAACATGTAGAAATTATCCAAGACTGAGGAAAGAATGACTGGAAAGAAACAGGCTGAATAATTCCTGAGATTCACACAGGGCTGGGACTAGTTCACATTTTCCATATCTTGAGTGGAGGAACCTTGTAATACATGGCAGCACTGAGTTAAATACATTGGAGGGTACTGCCTCATTATGGAGAAAAATTAGCTACAAATGAGAGACTGTTCTTATCTAGCCTAAGAACTCATAAAATCAATTCTCTAAAGGACTAAACTGTTTCCAAATAACTGTGTCCCAGAATAAAACTTGAAAATACTTAGAGAACTAAAAATAAAATTAAACATTCAACAATGCACAATTTGCAATGTCTAGTATCAAATAAAAAATGGCAAGATATGCAAAGATGTACAAAAATATACTCCATAATGAGATTTTAAAAATCAGCCAGTAAAAACAAACCAAGAAATGGCACAAATGAAAGAATTAGTAGACAAGACATTAAAACAACTTATAAACATAGTTTTTTATATTCAAGAAGTAGAAGGAAGCATAAAATATTAAGAAGAGAGAAATATAAAAGATACAAATTAACCTCTAGAAATAAGAAATACAATGTATGAGATGAAAAATACACTGGATGGAATTAAGAGCAGGTTAGACATTGCAAAAGAAAAGAGTAGTTAACTTAAAGACATAGCAATAAAAACTATCCAAAATAAAACAGAGAAAAAATAATAATAAAAAGGAGGTTCAGTGAGCTGTGGGACAATTTCAGGAAGCTTTGTATTCATGGAATGGGAGTTTTAGAAAGAGGAAACAAGAAATACTTGAAAAAATAATGGCTGAGAAGTTTCCAAGTGTGGTAAAAATTATAAACTCATACATCCAAGAAGCACATTATAATAAAATTGCTTAATATCAGTGATAAACAGAAAATATTAAAGTAGAGAAAAAGGACACACTAGAAATAGAAAAATGAAGATAAGAATAACAGCAGACTTTCTTGTTGGAACCAATGTAAGCCAGAAAACAGTGGAACAAATTCTTTAAAGTGCTTGAAACAAAACTGTTGATTTAGGATTGTATATGCACCAAAAATATTGTTCAAAAATGAAGATGAAGTAAAAACATGCAAAATTTGGATGGATTAATCACCTGGAGAGCAGAACTGTTAAATGAAAACCTTCAGGTAAAAGTAAAACAATGTTGGATAGAAATCTGGATTTACTCAAGGGGATAAAGAAAGCTGAAAATCATAAATATGTGAGTAAATATAAAAGACATCTAATGTTTTTTAAAACATCTTTTTTAAAAAGATAATTGCTTAAAGGAAAACCAATAATGCTGTGTGGGTTATGTAGGTAGAAGTAAAATGTTTTACTTTATTTCATTATTAAAATGTTCATTATTTTTGTCATTCATGTTGAAATTTTGACAAATGACAAATGTTCAAATTTTGACATAATGACAAAATGTTCAAATTTTGTCATTACATATGACAAAATAATACAAAAATAATAGGATGGGAGGGGGAAATGGAATATACTCTTGTAAGGCTCTTATAGTATATGGGAAGTGGTGTAATGTTACTGAAGGCAGACTGAAAAGTTAAAATAATCAAAACCAAATCAAAACAAAGCAAAGCAACACATGAAGGTTGTATAGCAATAAACTAGTAATGGAGATAAAATAGATCATAGAATACACTCAGTTGCTTCAAAAGAACAGAATAATAAGAAAAAAATGAACAGAGAACTGACAGCACAAATCAAAAACAAATGACAAGAGGGCAGATTTAAATTTAATTATATCACCTTAAGTGTAAATAGCAAAAAGATTTGATTAATTAAAAGCAAGGGGTTGTTAAAATAGATAAAACATCAAAATCTAACTATATACTGTTTATTAAAAAGCCATTTTGCATACAAAGACTAAACAGGTTAAAAGTAAAAAAAATTAGAAAAGATAAATACATTATGTTAACACAAATAAATAAAGAGTACTTGTATAAATTTTAAACAAAGCATAGTTTATTATTTATTTATTTAATAATTTTTTCAAAGCATATTTTAGAGCAAAGAGTATTACTAGGGATAAAGAACAATATTTTATAATAATAAAGGTTTCAATTTATCAAGAGGGCATAATATTACTAAATATTTATGCACCTAATGACAGAACTTCAAAATATGTAAAGCAAAAACTGGCAGAATAGAAAGGAGAAACAGATGAATTTATAATTATAACTAGAGATGTCATTACTTCAATATTTCATAAAGAGGTATCCAGTAAATCAGTAAGAATGCAGAAGACTTGAACAACTCTGTGAACGAACTAATTACATGTCTAGAACATTTCACCAAATAACAGCAGAATATGCATTCTTTTCAAGTGTATATGGATTATTTACCAGGACAGAATGTATTCTGGCCATAAACAAAGGTCAATAAATTTAAAAGAATTCACACCATGCAAAATGTTCTCTGACAAAAATGGAATGTAAGAAATTGATAACAGAGATACAGGTAGAATATTCCTAAATATTTAAAAACAAAATAATGTTGTTTTTACTTAAAAAACAACATTATTTTATTTGGCCTCTGAGTTATTTACCCAGAGACCAAAGAAGGAAATGAAAGGGAAATTTTAAATGAAGGAAATGAACAATACAAACTTTTAAAATTTGTGCAATGAACGTAAAGTGGTGCTTTGATAAAAATTTATAAAATTAAATGCCTATGTTAAGAAGGTAGATCTCAAATCAATGTCCTAAGCTTCCATTTTAAGACATTAAAAAAAATTGAACTCAAATGAAACAGAAAAAAGTAAATACTAAATTCTGCAGTGGAAATCAAATAAATAGAAAACAGAAAATTAATAGAGAAAAATCAGTGAAACCTAAATGTGTTTCCTGAGAGATTAAGATTCTTTTTTTGGGCTCCCTTGCTCGTAAGATAAAGTCTAAAATCTTTAACTTGGATTTATGTTCCAGTATGGTTTAGCTTCAACTTATTCTTCTGACTTGATTTCATTTTCTCTGCCATTAGTTCAGGTCTTCTGTTGTCTTCTCTACTGGTGGATGACTTTTGCACATGCTATTTCTTCCCCAACTGTCTCATTTTCTTTTCTTCCCACCTATTTCCATCTAGTTGATGCTTACTTGTCCTTTAGATTTAGGTTTGGTATCCTAATCAAGGACATACCCTATCCTAACCTTTAAACTCCACTAGGAGAGACAATATATTTGTTATGTTCAATATATTATTTTCAGCTTTAAACACATGCCTGGCTGGTGGATCCTGAGCAATTACTTGCTATATGAATGAATTCTAATAATGGATCTATTTTCTTAGGAAATGACTAGTTCAAACACCACTCCTTTTCTGCATGTCATGAACCAATATGCTGAGGATTGAAAGATTATTATTCTTGGGTTTAAGAGAATTAAGGAGAATATTTAGAGGTTTTACTATCTTCCCCCCATTATTTACATTTCACTTATTAGTTCATTTCTCTGTGAAGATCTGCTGGAGAGTCAAGTTCATTTGTTTTCTTGTAAGTTATTTTTTATGCTGGAAAATTTCATGATTAAAGTTTCTGTTTGGTTTGTTTAATGATATCACCCATATTTAAAAAAGAAACTAGGTACAGCTTGTGCCAAATAAACTAGTAAAAAAAAGATAGTAAGAGGAATTAAAGAATATTCCACATGCAGATACTTTACTTTGTAAAGTAAAGTATCATTTGTATGATGCCTAAAAAGTGAAATCAACACTCTGATCTCAAGAACTCTGCAAAGGAAACTGCTGATTTGATTTTCATATCCCAGACATTGGCTTTATTACATGTTAGACATTTTTTTTATTCCTCAAAACAACTCTACATGAAGGGATTTATATTATATAATGGACAAACTTTTTAGTGATTTGCTCAAAGTCTCATAATTAACATGGTTTTAAATTCAAATCTAATTCTGATGTCAAAATCCTTATTTTTAAACTATTAAAAAAATTGCCATCCTAAGGGTCAAATCTTTAGGTCCTGATGATGGATGCATTAGCTAACAATGGCCAGCAGTTACTTCAATGTGTCTGACTGTGACACAGTCAGTTAAATGGTTGCTCTAAGATAAAACTGTAAACATCTATTCACTGATAGCACCCTAGTGAGAAAAAGAAAGTATAGGTAAGATTTTTGTCTAATATCAACTTAATTATATAAAGCGCCAATTTTCTATAATGTAAATCATATGAAAACAGAGCAGTGGGAACTTAACATTAAATGTAGGTATTAAAAAGATTTTCATTAAATGTAAAAATGCTTGCTAGCATTTAATAGTTCAGTTGTCAGCTAGGAAAATTTTTAAAAAGATTAATTGAAGAGTAAATTTCTGTCTTAAGTGTCAAACTTAAGTATTACATTCAGTAAGATTATTATTGACACAGAAATTGGGAGAGGGAGGGAAGTCCACAAGATAATTTTTAGCTTGCTGCTGGAGCTAAGAATTGGGACATTTTATTCTTTAGCAGGTAGAAAACTATGTGAAAGAATCCCTGATGTCATAATTGGTGGGTGTTACTGGGGCAGTTGATTATCATTCCTTTGGCAAAAATATTATAAACAGAGAACTTCAGGGCCCGGGGAACAGGTGAGGACAGTGCAAGATGTAGTCTTCCTTTCTCAACTGTCATTATTGCAGCATTTGGAATTTCCTTTGGAAAAGAGCCTTGGGAACTTCAAGGCTCTTCTGAGGAAACAGAAAAGAAGAGGTAGTCCAGGTACTAGAGAGCTCTAAAGAATCATACACAGTAAGAGCTATATAGAACTTTGTAAAGGTATAGTTTGGGGCCATCGAAGTGGGATGAGGATATAGGTAGACTGGACTTATAATTTGTGGTACTAGTTAAAGGAAAGTCTAGAAGATAGGGAGGAAAATGGGATACAAATGAGAAGAATCTCATGAGATTTTGTGCAGACTGACTAGACTGTAGGTCTAAAATAGGTATAGACAAATTCATTCACAGATTAAAATATTGTTACTGTTAGAAAAATAAACAAGGCAGTGACAATAAGAAAAAAACCTTCAAACAAACTTTGGAGACACAATTTTTAGCTACATCCTAGGTTGTTACTGGAGCTATGAATTATGACATTTTCTTATTTAGCAGGTAGGAAACTATGTAAAAGAATCGTCTGATGTCACAATTTCTGGGTGTCACTGGAACATTTGATCAACATTCCTTTGGCAATTCAGGCTTCTATGGAAGGTCAGTAGAAGCAATCGATTTATTCCCCTCTACAGGAATCAGACTCAGCCTATTTTGGTAAGTCTATGCATCCTTGAGCAAGATAGCTAAAACCTAGTGTCTACATAAGATAGCTATACCAAACCATAGAATTTACTAACTTGTCATTTAGTGTAACATTTTTGCTTGGTAATTGACACACAGTCTATAAAAACCATTATATAATAATCAAATTCTTAAACTTCATTTAGTTTTATCATCACCACAATAAACATTTACTTACTACGCATTAGACACTAAACTGGGCACAAGAAACAGTTGTAAGACATGTTTCATTTTCCCTATCTTTTATTGAAGACATGCAAATTTATTTAAGATAGAGTTGTTAAGTAACTGCTATGTGCCAGACACTGTCCCAGGTATTAAGGAGTCAGCCAATGGTGACAAAGACAGACATAGAAAGCAGTGTGGGTGCAATGATTAAACAAAAACATTTACGAAAATTTAGAGTACTGGTTCACAACAGAACGTGACCCCCCGCCCCCCCTTCCTTCTCTGCTAGACGTTGTTTGGCAATGTCTGGAAACATTTTTGAATATCAGAAGTTTTGGAGAGGGGTACAACTTTGGCATGTAGTAGGTGGAGGCCTTGGCTGCTGCAAAATATCCTCCAATGCCCAGGACAGTCTCCTCCCTCCCCAACAAAAAATTATCCTATCCCAAAGTCAATAGTGTCACAGCTGAGAAATCCTGAATTAGAATGATGATAACGGTTAACAAAACAGAAATAAAATATGCTATTAAAACTTATATAATGGGAGGGGGTTATGGAAGACTCCTCTGAGAAAGTGAAATATGAATTCAGGCTTAATGAAAGAGTTCCCTCTAACAACTAAAGGGTGGGAGCACGGGGATGGGGAAGGGTTCCAAGCAGAGGCAACAGTAGGCAGTAAAGGGCTTATTTATATAGTTCTGTGTGTGTGTATGTATTTTTACACACAGATTACATTATATATGAATATATATTTGATAATGCTCAGTAGCATCAGCTGAATAATAATAGTTAACATTTATTGAACACTAACTAACTCTGTGTTAGGTACTGCCCTTTACATGTATTATCTTCTTTAATCCTCACTACTGCCCTGGAAGTAGATACTATTATTATTCCCAATTTATCCTTGGGAAGCATACTTCATTAAGTACCTCACCTAAGATCACATAGTCAATTCAACTCTCCCAAGACAGTTTCTTAACTAATACCCTGTAAATATAGAGAGGCAGTGGGGAATGAATGATGACCAGGAACAGAGGGTTAGCTGAAGATACCATGATGACGTGAAACTCAGTTGTACTTCAAAGGAAGACGAGGGCTTAGACAGGCAGAGAGGCAGTAGGAGGTCAGAATAAGGGCTCTAGCTTATTAATTGCAATAACCATAAAAGCAAACTAAATTTTTTTCATACAGCAAAAATGGACTTCAGTTATGTTAAACATAGGGACATAGTTTTATTAATTAGTGGCCGTTCTGTATTTGTTGTAAGACTTAACATTGTATGTAAGAAGAGTTGTATAATATAGTATTTATACAATTTTATAGATATTTTAATGTCATTTTCTGAATGCTGGAATATGCCTATAATGAAATATCAATATTAACATTAAAAAATTTCAAACAACTATTTGAGGATAACTGACCCCCCACCCTTATCCATTATTATAGCTTTCTAATCTAGGTTTTCAGTGAATTATGCCTTTTCGGTTTGGGACCCAGCCACGGAGGTTTCCAGTGGAAGGAGGAGATTCTACAATTGGGCTGGGACCTGGGCTGAGGTCCAGTGTTGCCTGTAATGGGAAAGAGATATCACCAGCCAGGTAAAGTCTTCTTACTTGCCAGCTGAGGAAATGTGAAATGGCTGTCATTGATATGAGCTCTAGCAGATGTTCAATATTAGCTAGAAAAAAGCCCGGGGACATTGCTGTTATTAAACTGGTTTTAACAGATCTCAGATTTTCTTAGCACAGAGTCTGTATTTTATACCTCTGTAAGTCTTTGTAAGTCTTAAAGATAGGACAATTCTTTTTTTAAAATAAATTTTTGTGGTTTTTTTGTTGATAGTTTCATGTTTAGATAAGTTCCAAATAAACAAGCAAATCTTGAATATGAAGACGCAGACCTTAGATTTAGTGTCACTTTGACTTCGGTGGAGAATGATAGAGAGCATGAAGATTCTATAAAACAAAATAATTTTTTGCAAAATTGAAGAAAACTATACTATAATTTGTTCCACTTTTCTGCTGTTTACCATAGTAAAATATCAAATAGTACATTTTTAGATTTCTTTAAAAACTGATAATTTTTAGGACACACATTTAAGCTTACTAAGATAGGTACTTTAAAAATCAGAGTTATTCAAGGGTGGAATTGGCTGCTTTGGGAACTACTGAGCACTTGTCTTTAGAAATGTTCAGTGCTGGCAATGCTGGAAAGGAATCTTAAGCACTAGACGTATTTTGGACTAGAAGTCATTTAAGGGCACTTTTAAACCTGAAATTCCATTAACATTAGAACAGTATATGGAATAATCTGTTCAGTTTTATATTTTCCACAAATATTCTAGTTTTAAAATAGACTCAACTGAAGTGATTTTAAGCTGCATATATGTATGAATTGCCTTAGTATTATCACTTACAACTTGCTTACAACTGTGCACACCCTCCTTTTTTAAATTTTTGGCCATTTAGCAAATACAGTGTAGTTTTCAAAATGAACACTTGGAGGGTTATCTTTGTAGTTATGAATTCCGTGTGATTAAATGTGTGGCAATAACTACAACTTCCATGCAACATAAGTCTAAGCTGTCTGCCTCATCAGTGCTACTGTGTCATAATTACGTTGTGACATTCAAAGATATCAAAATTATTTAAAATGGTTGAACATTTACTCAAACTTAGGTGCTCTGAAAAAGTTTCCTTTTTAGTATCTAACTACATGTCACTTGCTTTTCTGTTTAGGCAGCTCCGAAGATGCCATGGAAGTCATTGCCTGACAATAACTGATGTTCCCATCACTGTCTATGCGACTATGCGAAAGCTGCCTGCACAAAGCAGCAAGGAAATGCATCCTAAATAGCATCATTAAGTCTTTTGTAGAGGTTGACTAAGTCAAGGGTAATGGGTCAGTATCATCTTATGATCTGGTAAACAAATAAAAGCGGTGGCACCTTTGGATGATGACAACAGTTGAAATATTTATTTTTAGTAGGAAAAGACGGAAATGTCGACTGTAAAACTTGTGTAGTAATAAGCCATCAGTTATTTTGATAAGACAGAATAATATTTCACAGTTAGAAAGTACCTTAGAGATCATCTTGCTCACAGTGGATCATTAATAATAATTCAGGATGCTTATTCCACCTTGATTATCAATCAGGAAGGGCCCATTCTAAATGCTTAATGTGCTTTAGGCCTATTTCCTTTGCTTTTATTTGAGTTGCTGTTTAGCTAAATCTTTTTACTTGAATACCCTGAGCCAGTTTCTGGCTTGATATCTTTTGATATGCTCAGCCAAAGAAAAATTATATGATATGAGAAATGGAGCTCCGTCAATTGTGCATTTTGGAAGGATACCAAAGACCAAAGAAAGTTCTTAGTCCATGGTTAACTCGCAAAGCATATAAAGTGTTTGCATATGGGAGTTCAGGTTATTGGTTAAATTTATTATAATAAGGTAAAGGGTATGGTTCTAGCCCCATTTTTTTTTTTTCAGGAAAAATGATGGCCCATCATCACACTGTGCCCCAAGTCCCAGCCAGTCGTCTTGAAATTATCTGCCATTTGTATTGAGAAACTTCAGATGGAGCTTTGTTTGATTAGACTTAAGGATCAGCTTTGAGGTCTAGGCCAACTCTCCATGTTTTTCTTTTTCTTTTTTTTCTTTTTGTAATAGTCCCAAGAAACTCAACCTGATTTCTTTTCCTCTTGCTATTTTTTTTCCCATCCATCCAATGAACGGGTCTTCTACAAAAGACTGACTTCAGCATTAGGTACAGTTCCTCTAGTTTCTTGTCTACCTTGCAGCTCCTGAAGGTATACATACATATAAGCCTTTGAAATTGAAAAATTTATTAGTTTATAATTATATGGATGTAGATGTATATGTACTGCATGAGGTAAAAAAGAAAACTGCCAGGGATTTATAAATGGAGAAATTCTAAGCATTTTATATATCTCATATATTATGTAACAATAAGATATGTAATAATATATCATATGCATAAACTAGAAAAATTCACACGGTGCTGGGATGCATTTGAATCAGCCAGCCAGAGTGCAAAGACCTTGTTAAACATGTGGGGCAGCAAGTGGAGAGACCTCAGAAAAGCCATGACTCAGTAGGAGGTCTAAATCAGCACTAGACTGAAAGCTAATGTATACCAACTGTAACAAAGCTTAAAAATGAAATTTGAAGGAATCAAGGTGATCCACAAGTAACTTAATTATCTGCCAAATAAAAATTTAATTTTCCTTAAAGGAGGAGAACAAAATCCAGAAAAGTAATTGTCCCTGGACGGGAAAAGAATAACAGGACAGGAGAAAGGAGTGATGAAAAATTCTCAGAGATCATAAAAGGTTGGGAGTGATTTATGTTTCAACCATAGTGGAAAGATCTTTTAATACATGGAGTACTGAGTACTCAGCAAGATATTATTTCAGTGGGGGTGGCAGTGGGGTTGGGGGTTAGGAATAACTTTAGACTGAGGGCAGCTCTGGACCTGTGCTAACAAGAGCAAAACTTGAAAGGATCAAACTATTTTCAAGTAAATAGACTGCATCCAAGGAGGGAAAAAACCCCTCAAAATGTAAAGAGCTGTAATAAAATTCTGCACCAAAAATGTAAAATTCACAATGATAAGCATATAATAAAAAATTACCACATATGGGAAAAAGAAAGAATATACAAACTAAAATCAAGAGAGTCAGTCAGCAGAAACAGACTCAGACTGACAGATGACAGCATTAACAGACAAGCTACCACAAATAATACCGTAGTTGGTAAAAACACGATGAGGAGAGAAATGGAAGGTACAGAAAGGGCCCTAGTTGAACTTTCAGAGATAGAAATACAATATATGAAATAAGAATATAAACTGAATGGGAGAGTTCCAGCCAAGATGGAGGTGTAGGTAGAAACCCTTCACTTCCTCATACAACCAAAAGGAGGATAACAACCAATCTAAAATCAATAAACAACCAAAAGTGCCAGAAAATCAAACTGCATGGAACTCTGACAATGAAGGAATTAAAGGAAAAATCAACCAGGAAACCAGACCAGTAAGGCAGCAGACCACGCGGCTGACTCAGAAAAACCACAGTGAACAACACGACAGGCTGTAGGGGTGGGACTGGCTGCAGAGGTCCCTGGGCTTCATGGGAGGGACTGACTTAAGGGGAAAACTGAGGCTCAGAGCTGACCCTGGGCTATGGCGGAGTTGCCGCCGTGGGAGTTTCTCCCAGTCTCACATGAGTCCATTGGAAAGTGCGCTAGAGACAAGCAGATGAGCAGCATTGTACCCTCCTTGGCCCCTCCCCCAAAGGCAGGATAGCAAAGAGGGTTGTCCTGCCCCGTTCAATACCTAAGGCCCCACCCCCTTATATCATCTGTGCCAAGACAAAGAAATAGAGCCCAAATGAAAAGAACAGAGCAAAGCCTCAGAAAAAGAACTAAGCAAGGAGATCGCCAACCTATCTAATGGAGAATTTTAAGCCCTGGTAATCAAAATGCTCACAGAACTGATTGAGCTTGGTTGAAAAATGAAAGAATAAATGAAATATACCCAAAATAAAGTAAAATATTCAGGGAACCAATGGTGATGGGAAGGAAACTAAGATTCAAAGCAATGATTTGGAACAAAAGGAAGAAATAAACATCTAACCAGATCAGAATGAAGAAACAAGAATCCAAAAAAATGAAGAGAGGATGAGAAATCTCCGAGACAACCTGAAATGTTCTAATATCCAAATTATAGGGGTGACAGAAGGAGAAAAACAACAGCAAGAAATCGAAAACTTACTTGAACAAATAATGAAGGAAAACTTCCCCAATCTGGTGAAGGAAATAGACTTCCAGGAAGTCCAGGAAGCCCAGAGAGTCCTAAAGAAGTTGGACCCAAAGAGGAACATACCAAGGCACATCATCATTAAGTCACCCAAGATTAAAGACAAAGAGAAAATCCTAAAAGCAACGGGAAAGGAGAGAGTTACCTACAAAGGGGTACCCATTAGGATATCAGTTGATTTCTCAAAAGAAACCTTGCAGACAAGAAGGGGCTGGAAAGAAGTATTTGAAGTCAGGAAAGGCAAGGACCTACATCCAAGATTACTCTATCTAGCAAAGCTGTCATTTAAAATGGAAGTCCAGATAAAGTGCTTCTGAGGTAAGGTCAAGTTAAAGGAGTTCATTATCACCAAGCCATTATTATATGAAATGTTAAAGGGACTTATCTAAGAAAAATAAAAATATGAACAGTAAAATGACAACAAACAACTATAAACAATTGAACCCAAAAGAAAAGAAAAACAACGAAAACAAAAAATAAGCAAACAACCAGACAGGAACAGAATCAGAGAAATGGAGATCACACAGAGGATTTCAGTGGGGAGGGGGAAGGGAGGAATAGGGGGGAAAAGGTACAGGGAAGAAGTATAATTAGTAGGCATAAAATAGACAGGGAGAGATAAAAAATGGTATAGCAAACAGAGGACTCAAAGAACTTATATGTACAACCCAGGGACATGAACTAAGGTGGGGGGATGCTGGAGGGTTGGGGGGCAGGGTGGAGGGGGGATAAAGAGGGGAAAATTGGGAAAACTAATAGTATAATCAATAAAAAATACTTTAAAAAGAATATAAACTGAGTGGGATTAAAAGTAGATTATATATTGGAGAAAAACATTAATTAACTTGAAGATACAGTTCCAAATTATAGAAAATAAAATACAACAGAAAGGGCTGAAAAAAGCATAAAGATTATATTTAATATGAAGCAGTCTAATATATAAGGATGACAAAAGTAGGTTTACAGTTGTGATTACATGAAACAGTTTACTCTTGTGTTATGTATTAGGTATTGTATTGTCTTCCATATGAACAACTATAAACCTACTTTTGCCTGTATGTAAGTGATTTTCCAGAGGGAGGAGAGGGAAGATAAAAAAAATTTGAAGAAATAATGGCTGAATTGTTTCCTGTTTGATGGGAACTATAAATTCATAGATCCAAGTAGCTTAACCAACCTCAGGAGAATAAACATGTAGAAAACAAGACAAAAAAACTCACACAATTAAATTGTATAAAAACCAGTGATGAAGAAACAATCTTAAAACCTGACAGAGAAAAATGACACATTTATTCAGAAGAACAAAAATATAAATGAGAGTACATTCTTCATCAGAAAACATGCAAGTAAAAGGGCAATGGAACAATATCTTTAAAACCATCAAATAATATTGTGAAGACAAGACTTTTTAGTCAGCCCTGGCTGGAGTAGCTCAGTGGATTGAGTGCCAGCCTGTGAACCAAAGGGTCACCAGTTTGAGTCCCAGTCAGGGCACATGCCTGAGTTTTGGGCCAGGTCAGGTTGCCAGTAGGGGGCATGAGAAGGCAACCACACATTGATGTTTCTCTCCCTGTTTCTCCCTCCCTTCCCCTCTCTCTAAAAATAAATAAATAAAATCTTTAAAAAAAACTTTTAAGTAAAAAATGCTGGAGTAGCTATATTAATGATAGACAAGAAGATTTTAGAACAAGGAATACTACCAAGGGTAAAGAGACATTTCAAGAAAATAAAGGGGTCATAACAAAAAGGGGTCATATTTATGCAGAGCTTCAAAGTACATGAAGAAAAAAAACCAATGAAATTGAAAAGAGAAATAACTCCATATTTACAGTTGGAGATTTCAACATCTGTCAACAACTGGCACAATGACAGTACAACAGTACTTCTATTCAAGCATACGTGGAAAATTGACCAAGAATAGACCACACGTATGGGACAAAACAAGTCACAATGAATTGAAAAGCAGGCAAAGTATGCAGAATATGCAAAGTATATTCCATAAAAAATTAAAAATCAGTAAGAAAAATATCTGGGGTATCTCCAAATATTGGGATATCAAATGATGCTTCCAAATAACCCATGAATAAAAGAAGAAATGATGCAGAAATTAGAGACTATTTTGAACTGAGTGAAAATCCAAACAGCATATCAAAATGCATGGAGTGCAGTTTAGTAGTGCTTAGAAAACATTAATTTTTTTCAATAGAAAAGGAGAAATATCTTAGGTCAATGATCGGCTTTTACTTTAAGAAAGCAGGAGGAGTGATGAACAAACTAAACCCAAAATAAGCAAAAGAGAGAAATAATGAAGACCAGAAATCAATGAAATGAAAGGCAGACAAATAGTAGAGAAAGTCAATGCAGCCAAAAGCTGATTCTTAACAAAGATCAATAAAATTTACAAATCTCTAGACAGAATTATCAGAAAAAAAGACAAATTACTGATATCAGGAATGAGACTGGGGACATTATTACAGATCATAAAGACATTAATAGGATAAATGAGATTTTTTTAACATGGATGAATTCTTTAGTCTTCTAAAGCTTCTGACTTGAACAAATGGTTTCCCATATTGACTATGTTCCTAGATACAATCTTTCTATAAGAGACTACTATAAACAAGTCTTAGGGCAATCCCACAGCCTCATTCGTTTATAATCTGCCTCCAGCTTGACTTTAGCTCATTAATCAGCTATTTTAGGACATGATTATTTGAAAACATGCTCTGTTGAGGTGGCTGATCTAGCACACTGTATACTCGGTATGTAAACTCACTATGGGACTCAATGCTAAGCAGACACCATTACTGCATTTCAGAAACTTCTTGAGGGAATCAACCATTGCTTCTGATGGGTAGTATCAAGCTACATTCCTAGCTTTCGTGCCTCCCTGTCCCATGCTTTGGCAGATGACACCTCAGCTAGGCCCCTGCCCACCCCATCTTGCCCCCTAATAGTGTCATCTGGGAATGGTGCCCTCTGGTGTGAAGTTTATAAACTAAGTGGCTTCATCCACTGTAGCCAATCTTCTTCCCAAATTTTTGAGACTTCTCAGGACTTATATGCTACCAAAGACATGAGGGAGTGCTTGTGTATTGCTGATGGGTGCTGCCATTTTCCCCCTCACCTTCTCCCCACACCCTCAAGCAAGTCAGAGATCGCTGAGGCTCGGGAGAATTCACTTTCTTTTTCTCAGACTCCCAAGCACTTTCTAAGTGATTGCTTGGGAAGGGGAGGTAAAGGGGTAACTTCCGTGAAAACTCTGCTTTCCTGAAATTTACTCAACAAATATTTATGGAGTATATATCTACATGTCAGACTACTCTAGGCTTTTATAACACAACCATGCATAACACAAAAATTTGTGGAGCTTACGTTCTGCACAGGTCCTCCTCCTGTGTTGCCTTTCTAGTCTCTAGACTCAGTGTGTGTGTGTGTGTGTGTGTGTGTGTGTGTGTGGGTGGGTGATGTGTTGGGGGCATGTAGTGTCACACTGCTTGTTGTGCCCACATGGCTTCCCTGAGTCAGTCCTAACAGAGAAGGGATTGGCTCCACACTTCAGTTTGGTGAACTTAAAATGTGGAGTATTTATTGTTTTATGGTTGCAGCTATAGGCTGTAGTCACCAATTTATGAAAACAGGAAAGACTACTTGACACCCTCTACTGCCATGTTGCATAAAAAGGCGTGGGAGCTCAGAAAACAAGTATGTTCCAGTATCTGCTGAAATATATCCTCCTCCCACCCCTACAAACTCTGGGCTGAGAACTGAGGTGGCTTGTTCGAGATAAAGGCACGTTGATATATTCTCCTAGGTCTACAGAATGGAAAATGCTTTTTAAAAAATGTGTCTATACATGCATGTGGTAAGCACTTAAAACCATACTTTCAGATAGTTTCATTTTGGCTTTAGCTTTTACCATTTGATTCTTTCGATGTTTCTCAATTCAAAATTTCAGGAGAAAACGTTCAATTGTTGGAATTCCTCTTTTCATATCACCAGATAATGGGGTGTTTCCTTCACTGGGAATCTATTGGATGGTTCCCCCATCTCATCAGCTGTGGCCATGAGAGGAGGCGGTGGATGCAGCCACTCCTTTGCCCTGGGGCTATGGGAGGCCTCTTCCATTTTGAAGGGGCTCTGAACTATCAGGGACCATGAAAACAACTGGTCAAAATAGTAGGAGCACCCAACCCATATTTCTCTATATGAAGTTCCCATATCCTATGTTTGACTGAAAGAAAAAAAAAGATCTAGGTATTTGCTCCCTAGATAGAAGCTGGAGAAGAAGAGGGTCCCATCTAAGAACTAAATCAAGCTCTGATAAATGGTAAGTTCAAAGTTTCAGAAAGTCATCGTGTGGTTGTAAGAGGTATATGGGTCAGCAGATTCTCCTTTGCCAAGCATAAGAATATGAAGTACTAACTCTGCAAATTCCTTCCTACATTTTGGAGAAGGTAGAAGAATTTTTGTGGATTTAGTCTGTGTATATGTAAGTTTGTGTGCGTGCTTGCTGGAGCTGCTGGAGGTCCAGATAGGGTCTGTAGCTCGCTAGTTTAGTTTGCTTTGTGCTCCTGCTGAGCATGAGGGGGTAGAGTGGCCTTCAGGAACGCCTCAGGAACTCTTTTGGAAAAGAAAGTGGTAGAAAGTTTCAGAGCCACTCCTTACTGTTTAGGTCTTAAAGAGTCAATACTGTGAGGGTTTGGTGTATTTGAGGCAAGGGTTCCAGTCTGTACCAGTTAAGGTCCTAGACTCCTTGATTCAGAATTTTTAGCCCAAAAGTCTTATATGGCTCGGAAGGTTTGGTTTGGTCAGTCTGGTATTTTCTTGTTCTGGTTGCTGGTGCTTTAATTTAGCTGAAAAATCAGACCATTTCCACCTCCTGCCTCCCCCACCCCCAAACTCTGCCATTTCATATTTCCAGCTTCTTTTGGATATTCTGGCCCTTAAGACTCATGTTCTTTCATGGTGACAGTCAGCTGCATTGAGCACCTGTTATATTTCTAGACAGCCATGGCCAGTGCCCTGTTGATCTGCTCAGTCACACCCCACCAGCTTTGCTGCTTTACGGCACTTCAATGGCTGCATGGACATTTGGGTTTGTGATCCCAGCTTTAGAGACTAGCTGAGAGTTGGCCTGAAGGCAGATAGTCACCTGGAGGCAGAAAGTGAGGGGGGTAATTGTGCTGCCCTCATTCAAACCCTGGCTCTTCAGTCTGGCTGAATGACAACTGACAAGTTACTTTACTGTTTGAAGTCTTAGATTTCTCATCTGCAAATGCTACCTTATAGGAGTAGTATGATCATCACATGAAATTAACTTTAGCTTATCATGGAGCCTGACACTTAATAAGTCCTCTACGAATTAATGTTAGCTACTTTTATTTATGTCTTCAACATTATTATTAATGTACCTGAGACAGAAGGGTAGCAAGGGAATTTAAGTGTACATGTATAACATTTCCAAGGTAAGAGATTATATTATTCTCTTAGTAATTCCTCAAAATATTTTATCCCCTCCCCTTGCTCCAAAGTTAGTTTTTCCATATCATTAATCCTGTTGATAGGAGGGTCTATTTTCCCTCATTTTATTTTCAAATTTAATTATTTTTACAGGTATAATTATTTTATTTCAGTTTCTATATTTTAATATTCACCAGGTATTCAAGCCTATTTTTCTTTTCTAGTCTTTCTTAATATATATATCTAAAAAAATCATAAAATTTTAGAAATAAGACTAGTTGTGTTACAGATACGTAGGAAAAGTTTTAGTAAAAGGACTTTTATACTTTTAAATCAAATTTATTATTTTGTCCTACTCTTTCTGCTTAATGTTTGCAAGGATTTCTATAGAAGTCTCCCCTTATGTACAGTTTTATTTTAAAGAAATAAGGGAAAAAGTAGTTTAATTCCTTATTCATTATCTAGAAAAAAATCAAATTATACTTTAATTTTGCTGATGATTTGTTAGAAATTTAGTAAAGCTTGATAACTGCTATAAACCTAAAATATTCTTCCATACTGATAGACCAAAAACAAAAGTGCTAAAAGCAAATCTGTCTTCTAATTTTAGATTTTATGTAAATTAGAAAAATCTTTCTAGGATAAAGAAAAATATACCAAAAATATTTTGGTATAGATTGAAAGAAAAGATGATTCTGAGACTCTAGCCACACTTTAAAAATGTGTGCCAGTGTATATTTAGAATTCCTTTCTATTTTATTAGAAACAGGAACAGTAATTTCACCAGCAGGAAGTAATACAAGTAAGTTTAACACTCATTCAATTTTCATACATTGCAGACAGTTTGGATCCAAGGTAAGAATCCAAATGAGAAATAATAAACATCCAGTCCCTGATGATTCATTTAAGTCCTGCCCCACCAGCTGAAAGCTTCCACTGGAGGAAGAGTTGTCGTTCCTCCCGCTGGCTCTGTTTCTTTCAGTGCGCTAAAGAACTTTGTACTTGGGCGTCTTCGCTCTGCGGTGTCAGGCTGCTGGGCAGGAGTTGATGCTCACAGCACCGCTGACCAGTGCTGCTTTATTGAAGCTCACTGGGCGCCCATCAATCACAAAGTGACGGATACAGCCTGTGAAGGGTCTGCTGGGGGCCAAGTGTGGGGTCAGTAGAGACTCTGAAGAAAGAAAGAAATCAAAGATTGCACTTGAAGCCTTCCAAGCCCAGATAATACCATGAAGTATTCTTCATGGTAAAAACATACATCGTAATTGCTCACATCAAGATGATACATGCATCAAAAATGGAATGTAGTTAGTTATTCACTAATTTTCTCAGGAAAATAATCTGCTTTTGAATAAGTGGTAATTATAAAGTTTTGTTTGCCATGTCTGTTCACCATCAAATTTCTAAGTGTGTTTTAGTTGTCTTCCAAGGCTGTAATTTGCCACTTACATGTTAAGTCTCAGTGGCAAATTTTCAGGATCTGCCTATGCTTTTTGGAATTCACATGAACCTCATTTATTTTGTCTTTTGCTGAGAAGGGTGGGGGGTGGATTTTAGCTTCTATACAATTTTTGGACTTGGTTAATGTTTCTATTTAATTCATATCATTATTGCTCACCCTTAAGCCTCCACATTTTTGCCAAACTCATAAAATATAATGAGAAAATAATGAATTTAAATAAGCCAAATTTTAATTTTTCTGAGTTCAGGGTTTAAGAACTGTAAATAGGGTAATAACTAGCCTCGTCTTCGTGTGGGCAGAGGTTCCCTGCGGTATGGCAGGAGAACTTTCCTCCCTTATCTTAATTAGAGATCTAGAAGAAGCCTTATGCTTATTAATTGTACAGAAACAATTAAATGTGCTGGGATGATAGAAGCAATATAGTTTAAAGCAATTTAGAGAGCTTAGAAAGATCATGAAATTAAAATCCATTTAGTCAAAGCTTATTATTATGTACAAATAGCTTTGTGAACAGAAGCAGATAAGAGGCAAAAGACTTAGAAATCAGTAAGTCAGGAAGGAACATGAAACAGCACAGCAAATTAAACATCAAGCAGCTGTAATAAGTCTTCTAAGCAATATAGGTTAAGAATATGCAGAAGCTTTGTATTGAAAATAAATAATGGAAATAGCATTTCATATTTACAATAATAATTATAAAGTTTTAGGTTTGGAAGGGGCCTGAAAGATCAATTCTCTCTTTCTCTAGATTAGTATGACTATATATATTCTTTAAGTCTGCTCAACATATATCATCAGAATAAAAATGAGTGAACAGGGAAGACTATAAGGGTAGAACTATCTATTTTCTTCTACCCATTTTGGAGACTAGTTTTAGAACATGGATTTTGATTCTGCCCAAGGTTATACCTTTTAGTTCACGGGGACATCATCTAGAGGAAATAATTCATACAGAAATTATGGTGTGCATATTTCACCATACAATTTATTGTTGGTAAAGACAAGAAAGTGCTCCAGAAGCCTAATGTAAATGATTAATAAAATCAATACATGATTTTAAGAGCGAACATTCCTCGGATTGAAAGCTTGGCCATATACAGAAAACTGCAGGATTTTCAGTAGAGTAATGAATGGTCAGAACTCTCTCTTTCTCTCTCTCTGTTGACAATATTAACTTAAATTTGTTTTACTTCTAATTTTGACTTTTAAATTATCATAGAGTAAGTTGACTTATTTTGGTATATATCTCATTGAATTTTAATACAGTAACTTTATGAATAGAAATGTCACCAAATTTCCATTTGGTAAAAAAGAAATGGTTGGGATTCCAAGAGAATTCAGTTTATACAGGGGTTTTATTTATGCCTAATTTCCTTTAGTTATTCTGTTTCATGCCCCAATTTCTAATGTAATTTTGGTGGAATTAATCTTGAACATCTTAAAATGATGCAACTAATGACATTCAGCTTAAATTAAAATTGCTTTTGTTCTAAGTTTGCTGGCATGATTCCTGGAAGGAAATAAAAGCTGCGAGCTGGTGGTTAGGCCCCCCTGGCCTGCTAGTTCCTGCATGCTGGCTCATTAGCTAACATTTGCTATTCATTACGTGTCTCAGGCAGGCTGAATTTGGCTTCAGGTGCATCTTGCCTACCCAGTCTGTGGAGCTTAGCTGGTCTGTAGTGAGCGATGATGGCAGTATGTAATGCTGGGATCAGACTTTAAAAACTAATACAAATCAGACAAATATTTGTTTGCATGATACAGTGCAAAGTAAAGAACAAATATTATAACTTCCATGAAGAAGGCTACGCTTGTTTTGTCCATCGTCTGGAACCTAGCACAGTGCTTAGTAGGCCTTTGTTGTATTTGAATGAAGTCAGTTCCCTGGCTGCAAGGAGCGTACTATTTATTTAGTTTCAACAACATTGTGTTATCAATGCTGTAACAGTGGTATGCATAGCACATTCCAGGGAAAGAAAGGGCCCATGTGTGCAAGCAGAAGTCTGAGCTGAATCCTAAAAATCAACAAGGAATTGCATTGGGGAAGGAGTGGGAGAACTTGATTTTTGAAAGGTAGCAGGGGAGGAAAAACAGAAGAACATTTTCCAGAAACTGAGGCCCTGTGCACTTGTGCAAAGGCCTGGAGCAGAGGGCATTACTGAACACTCAGGGAACTGCAAGTCCCAGAAGGTGTGGGGAGACCCAAAGGCAGGGCAAAGAGGGGTCGGATGATTAAGGACCTTGCATACTGTGCTCAACTAGATCCTGTTGGCCCTTAGGAAATTTGAATTCTTTTAAACTATATTGTGATTTCTAGAATGAAAGCAATGTGAGGCAATGTAAGAAATGATGTGACACATTTTCTACATGGTACCCGTGTGAATGCAGTGGTGGCCTGTGCCAAGATTCCCTTTCAGAATGGAAACCAGAAGCAGGTGGAGAGGGTTCAGGAATGGAGATGGGAAGGGAGTGGGAAAATAAAGGGGAGGAAGGGTTGCTTCTGGGTGTCCCAAATATTCCCTTCCTCAGTGAGTCACTATCATCGTCAATACTGGTGTTTGAAAAATTTACATTTTACAAAGCAGAAGAAAATTTAGTTATTACTATATTGGGAGTACCCAAAGTCAGATGTATAATTTTATGTGTGGTTTCTCACTCTCCTAATTAAAGCATTATTTGCCTTTACATGGTTCAGTCTAAAGTAACCTGGTTAGGAGGCAAGGAAAAAATCATGTTTTTCTTAAACTCCACACCAAATTCCAGATGTAAAAGCTTGGTTATCTTCTTATTGCTTTCTTTTCAGCTATATAAAGCATTCAGTTTTTCCAAATTAGTGAAATGTGTGAAAACAAACACATTCAGTAAAAGGTTGTTGTCCTTGTGTCTGAAGTTTAAAACAATTGTGGGGTGTCCATAAGTTTCATCCTCTCGCCATCCTGGATTACACAGCATGCTTGGCAGACGGCAGCAGCGATGGTGCTAATGATGACTACGGAATTGCAGCTGGGAACCTCTCTTAGGAGACGTTGCTACGTGGGAACAACTGTTTGTGAAATTCGGCCTAATCTGGGCAGGGAGAGCTGTGTATTCTCTCCTTTCTTACTAAGCAAGGGGAACAATTATTGGCAAACTTTTAGTCCTCCAAGATTCTCAGACCCAAGGGCAGTATTAGAAGATGAGTGTTCTTTGTGTTAGAGACAAAATAGTGTGTGTTTCACTGTATGTAGTTTGAGCTGGCTACATAAAGGGGAAAGAAAAAATAGGCAAAACTGGCAGAGGGAGAGTAATAGTTACTGATTAGAATTCTGGGGTCTAGTTCTTAGGTGTTATTTTGTTGGGATGAGTCACAGTTGTCAGTGTGCTTTTTCCCATTGCATATAAAATCCTTAGAGTTGTTAGGCAAATCATGATAACACATAGCTCAATTCTTAATGTTGTAACAACAGTGATGAGAAGTTATTATTTTTGGATTTGGAACTTGTCCTTTTTAAACAGCTCTTACCTGGAACACCTCCAACAAACACAGGCTCCCTGTGATCAACTGGTTTTGGATTCAGGGGCCCAACGACATGGTTCACTTCAGAGTCCACATCTAACTGAACCACATTGGAGTCTCGAATAACTAGAACACAGGGCGGAGACTGGTCACAGGTGGCGCTGCAGGGATTCATTTTCACGTGAAAGGCATTGATTTATCACAGCAATACCTTTTATTCAGAATAAATCCACACTTTCTTCTATATCATTGAAAACATCAATGTCTAGCCAAGCAATCGTTGTGACATTTTCCTTTGAAGGAGGATATTTAAGATACTCTTTTCATATAAATATTTAAGAATAATTAAAACACTGCCATGTTTTTGTCCCATAAGTTATGTATTATTTAAATAACTCCCAAGACTATTTTGGCAGCATTCATATTTTTTCAAATACATGTGGATTCAATAGACACATTTTAGTACAGTAACATTTGATTCTCTTCTTGGCTAACTCTAGACTCTCATTTATCATCTGTTCCATCATGTAAGTTACAGTCCTAGTTCTGCCAAACATCATCCCACAGGTGGGCAAGTAGACTCACGTTACAAAGAAAACCTGGCATGCGCAGCTCTTCTCACCTGTAATGCGGTGCCACCTGCCGTCGCAGAGACTGTGCTTGGGCGTCACTGAGGTGGAAAAGTCTCTAATGCCGTTGTTGACTTTCACTATGACCTGCAACAGACCAGGTACATTGTACATCTTAATTTCATTTCTCTTCATCATGATAAAACTACATTGCTTAAATAATTCACAGGGAAGCAGTACTTTAACAAACATCCATACACACTATGCAATTTGAACACAAGGGGTCACTCTGCAGCAGGCTGTAGCAATAGCTCACACTGAATGCTCCGAAGAGAGAACAAAATGATGAGAGGAGAGATGGGGAAGAGATGTAATAAGATAACAGAATTAATTCCTTTAACTTTTAAAGATGTTACGCAAAGCAGTTATGGTAGTGGTGAAAGACATGGACTTTGGAGCCAGACTGGCTGCGTTTGCGTCCCAGCTTTGCCGCTTTGTGCCGGGTTTCTCCTTCATAAAACAAGGATGACGATGATGACGCCTGCCTCACAGAGCTATTGAGGGGATTAAATTGCTGCATATGGAGCATTTAGAATAGCACCTCACACACAGTAAGCACCACATAAGGATTCACATTATTATTATATAGTTTAAAGGGATGGATCAGAACTCAAATAAAAATAAGTTATATGTATCAAATTAAGGACACCAATAAAATATAATATGATTTTTCTTATATTTGAATAATCTCATGAATGTTCTTTGGTAATATTTTAGAATGAAAGTGGTGTTTAATTATAACAATTTTTGTTTCTAGCTTTAAAAATAATATACTTATTACCTGGTATATATAATAGACACATTACATGTTTTAGTGTTTGTTGGTTTTGATGGTTGGGGATGTTTGCTGTTTCCATTTGTTTTAAAAAGGTCTAACTCTTTTGTTCAAACCCTTTAATTATGTGCTTATAGTTGATGATTTTTTTTTAAATCTATGCCACATTTTCATGACTCTTTGTTTTAAACAAATTAATTCCCAACATATAAATTTGATTGAATTTCACACTATAGCTTCCCTGTGTTTTTTGCTTCCAGTTAGGAAAAATTAATGAAATCGTTCTGTAAAATAAATCTGCTTTCGATCTAGAATCCAAGGCCATAGGAGACAGACTGTTAAAACGATCGCTGACACACTACCTGCCCGTTTTTCATGTGGACATTTAGGTACTCCCCATTGACGCTGTGACCATGGACAAGGGTTCCAGAACTGCTTCTGGGACGGACTTCAAATGAAATCTCAAACTTCAATCCAATGTTGAAAGACTCGTCTGTGGAAAGAAATAGTAGTAGGTTTCAAGAACAGCAACCTAATGTTTGTAACTATGGTGTGATTTTGTAATAATATGTTTTTGTATTTGTTTTTGAAAGTTTGACGCATTCTTCAGTAGATAAGTAGAAAGTGGCGTTTTCCATGTCAAACACACTGGAAAGGTCTGTGGAGGACGGAGATACTAGCACATCACTCCTGTGAGGTGCAGGGTGGGCACAGCACGCTGAAAATATGCTATGGCTGTGGGAGCTCCGGGGAAGAGGAATTGACTCCAACTAGCAGGACCATTTAACACTTCCAAAGTGAGAAAGGAGGAAAGGGCACAACAGGTACAGGGGCTGGAATGTTTGGAGAGCACTGTGGGGGCCAGTGTGGCTGGACTGTCCCCTGTAGGGGGGCGAAGGAGGCCAGGTGAGTGTGGAGGGGCTCTGTGTGCAAGCGTGGAAGTGAGAATTTATTTTGAATTCATTAAACAACAAAGCTGACTTGATCAGATCTGTATTGTAAAGCAATCCTTAAACAAATAAAAGATAACTGACTCAGGACTGTGGAGCATTTTGTAAGAAAGTGCGATCAGCAAAGGCAGTTAGGAACATCTATTGCATGATGAAAGAAAATGAATTCTTCTTAAGAATAGCTGTTCCCTCCAGAGACTCATTGCAAACTGGGCATCTTAATAATGTTCACTTGATGTGTCTTCTTATAAATCACTTTTTAATTTTTTCTGCTATTAATAGTTAATGTTTATGGAGAACATAAATTGTGCAGGTTGCTATCAATTTAGGGTGTCCATATCTCTGTGTCTTCTCACTGAAATTTAATGAAGGACAGAGAAATGTGATTGTAGGTGTTTTACTAGGGGAAAAAGGAAAGGAAAGTAAAATCATGAACTAGACAAGAGTGAAAATATTTCCTCTAGTTACTCTACTGGACATGGCAGTGGTATACGAAGGTACACTTGGCTGCCCTGGAATGTCTTTATTCAAGGGGATGTACAAAGTGCCTAAGTGGCTTGAGAGCAGGAACATGTGGAACATTTTATACCTTTTTCCTATCTTCTTTCCCAACACCTACCCTGATGCTCACACCTAATGGTTGCACTAAAGAATGTTGCAATGTATTGGATGGTGATGGTGTGTAGTCTGTTAATATTTTTATTTATTTTTAGAACTATTATGTTCCATCACCTGTCAGAGGGACTGTCATACTGAAAGCACACAATAAAAACTGTTGAATGAATGAGAATAAGAGTCAAGGAGAACAAAAATTCAGAAATAAAATCTCTGCAGGTTAGTGCCGTCTGCTGGTGTTGCAGGGCAAGGGAGGACACAGAACTTCCTTTAGTAGGGACAATGAATGGGTCATTCACGCTCTGAGGGAACAGAGAAGACCTAGAGAACAAGGTGTCGTGAGCTGATACGGAGCAGACCACAAAGCAGCACAGCAAATTCTAAAGGACCCCAAATGGTCTACATCTAGAGGTTCGGCAGCTGTGGAGAAGCTCTGCTGGGAGAAACAGGCATGGGCACTGGTGTCTTGTTTGGAGAGGTGGGAAGGAGAAAGTGGTCCTTGGGGGAAGAGGCTGTTCGCTAGAGCTGAGAGAGTTTGGCATTCTGATGTTTCAACCCAGCTCCAGCTTCCTGTAAGACACCTCTGGGAAAGAAGTGGTTCATGATTCATGTTTTCAACGTAAGTCAGTGTTACCTAGAACCGCGTATCCTCCTTCTGTTGAAAAGTATGTTCCTGTTTCCATTGGACCCTCGAAACAAGGAGTCACACTAAATGTCTGAGAAGCCGAGGTGATGGAGGCCCCATTGAGCTGGAGGTTGCCGAGACAGCCGCTGAAACTGTAGACTGAGTTTATCTGAGAGAAGAAGACATTTCTTACAATTCATTTTCTCAACGCAGATGCACCAAAGGGAATAAAAAAGAAGGGATTTGAATCTTGAAAGAAACCAAGCAATTCCTTATTTATCTCAGCTATCTGAATGATCAATAGTTTTCTAGGTAGTTGCTTTTTAACTAATTCTTTGAAGATGCAATTTTATTTTTGATTAATGTCAGCCAGAAGTAGTTAAGCTATGAAAATTTTTACATATGCCATGACCAAATAAATTGCAGCTGTGTTTTCAAACTGCATATTAGAAGTATCCTAGTTTTTTTTCCTTCAAGAAAGATAGCTATGCCCAAGATCACCTAACACTGATGAGGGGTAGTGAAATTCTTAACTGTTAAATCAATACTACAGTTAGATAAACAGAAAGCTTGCATTCTGGCTTCATAGCTATTTTTGTGCTTGAACATTTATAACACAGGACATGAAACCAGGCCCATTTGGATAACTGATTTCACACTGCTTTTGAAATCTTTTAAAGAGGTTGTCATAAAATTAGGACTACTCACACCTAAAATCTAATTAACACAAACCCCACCTCCCCTTTTTTGCTTTATTTGCATATATTAATGAGTCTTCGAAATGTATTAACTCTCTGTGTTAAAGCTATATTTACATAAGAAAAATTTAGTCTTTTATGCATTCTCTTTAATGCTAGCTTTTTAAAGTTATACTATTTTAAACTTTTAAATTATAAAAATAACATGTTTCTTATTATACCCTCACTTCTGCCCAGTAGTAACCATATTTCCTTGCACATTTACAAATTGTGCGTGTAAGAAACAAAAATGAGATCATAGTTTACATAATTGCCTGAAAGTTTTTTTTTCACTCAATAATGCATAATGAAATGACTTCCTTTTTTTTTTTTACTCTAAGAGTATGGGTAGTAGCTTGAATTAATAAGCACCTTCTTGAGACATAAATTTTCATGACAATATATACCTCTGAAACTTTTTTCATTTCACCTCTACCTTAGAATTGAAAGAGCACTCCTCACTTTGCGGTGCCACAGAGTGCACAGACACCCCGTAGAACAACACTCACTTTGGCATCCCATATCCAGCTGAACTATAGTTTCACTCTGGCCAGGTTCCTAATCACACAGTGAAGCCTGGATTAAGTGATCTTCCAGCTTTAAAGGTAAATGACCCTACCTAGTCACAGCCTGGCTTACCTGGACATTTTTCACAGCTCTTCCGGGAGCCACACCTCCCAAATAAATAGGTCCTTTGATTCTCCAGGAAGCTCTAGTAGGAGGAAGACTTTCTTCTAGAACTCGAAGGCCATCAATTACCAATCGGCCACTGCTCTTTTCCCGAATAAATATCACCTGGATGGAGAGAAGGAAACTAGCACACCTCAAGTACATTCCAGGATTAGGGGAAAGGCTATGTTGCCTTTCCTCCCAGCTTTACCTATTGCAATTCTGTGGAAAATCAGAAGCAGTTCTTTAGAAAAAGTAGTCCTTCTTTGAAGGTCAGAAGTTTGTCCCTTCCTTTAAAGCTTGACTGAAAGTCACAGGCTTAATTTCTGGATGCAGTTTATATTTAACAAAGCTCTTGGCCAGCCCACATGCTATCTCCTAAATTTATTGCAATTTATTTTAAGTCAGCTTATATTGTTTAGTCTTTCCAATACATAGACACTGACTTGCTTCAACACTTAGGTAGTTCTCCCTGTTATATCCTATCTTCTTAACAAATATACTTCTCACTTTGTATCTTCCATAGCTTATTCCATAAAAGACATTCACCAATTGTTGTTGAATATTTAGAACATTATAGGCAGTAGGAAAAAAAATCAAGGGAAAAATCCTTGGAAACCAAACTTCAGTTTGAACCAAACCAAACTTCAGTTTGAACCCAACCAAAGTTCAGTTTGTGTTGACCATTGACTCTTTGGTCAAATAATTGCATTAAAATAAAAAAAGTTGATTTGCCAGAAAATTATATTCGATCTGTATCTCTTTTAAATAGTGTGCTTCAGGATTTTTATAAGAAATTAATAAAAGTTTTTGAAACTGAACTATGAGCATATAGAAACAATTTTTAAATAGATGTTTCTAGAGAAATCCACAGTAGGGCATTAGTGTCAGTTCATTTGCCAGTGATGGGTGTTTGCAGGTACTAATATTCTCTGCCTTCAACTTACACCATGCCACAATCCGTCATTATATTTCTCTTGGCTTCTAATCTTCAGTTTCTTGTGGCCAACATTAAACATGAAAACCAGACGGCCATGGGCTAAGAACAGCGTCATGAAGTCATTTTCTTCTTGATCTGAGACATAGAAAATCATCCCATGGGAGGAACGTGTTTTCAGACGAATGGAAAACTGAGACCTGGTAAATGAAAAGAAAAAGGTTGACCTTTGACTTCCCAAAGCAGTAAGTAGCCATGTTATCCACTCCCAAGCAGCATTACTTCTAACGATCCCTTAGCATTATTAATGAATATTGGTAAGTACGGCTAGTTCAAAAATGTAAATCCTTCTCCTTTTCCTTATACAACCGAGATACATTCCACATTTAAGGAAGTGTTTTGGTTAAGGATCATATTGTGTCTTCCTTTAAAAATGTAGTTGCAATTAGTTTAGCAAAAATCTGTATGTTAAGGACACTTATTCATGTGGACAAAATACTAGTGAGCAATTAATGTGTATATGGGAATTTGCCTAGAAACAACATCATTTGTGTCCTATCTAAAATACAGATTCATTTTTTTCCCAGTAAAAACTAATTGATGGATATTACATGTTAACACACTAAAATGTGTAGAAATTAAAACTTTCCAGGCCATAGATAAGATACATTTATTAGGTTAACTTCTAAATTCTTCTTGAAGAATACAAAATACTGATTTTGCCTATAGGTAAATAGCAAATTAGAAGGCATTAGGTAGGGGTTTCTTATTGAATGCACTGCCTGTATAAGTATTTGAAAGAGTATATAGAAGGCCTATATAAGAATATTTTGGTGCTAATGCTTTAAAAGAAATTTCGATAATACTAAATAACCTAGAGATTTGTGAAATACCAGGAAGGGATGAGAGGCTTCAGAGATAGCCTGAGGGGCAGCAGAGATGGAAGCATATTTGTATTTTCAGTATCTTTCCTTATTAACCTTCCAGCAGTTCAGAAGTATTCCCATTTATAATCTGAAAGCAGTTTGTATGGGGGACAGAAGGTGATGTCAGGGTTAGACGAGGCCTTGAAATTTGCCCCATCTTCCTTTCTTTGATTGTCTTTTCCTTTTGGTAAGACACAAGAAAACTGGGAGAAATGCTGCTTTATACACTTTTTGGGAAGAAAGTCACAGAGAATATAATTTATCAGAAAGCATAAATTGTGTACTATTTATTATTTATTTTGATGGTAAAAAAATATGATTAAGGTAGCCCAGAGAGGAAATATTATAGGAAAAAGATGATACATGGCCAATTAAGATGAAGCCCAGTCACACTATTAAGTTTCAGGAAAAATAGAGTGGTACTTTACTTTTCACCAAAATCTCCTTTTAAGTATTCAAACTCTTGGCGGCTATTGGCTGTTCCTCCGTACTGATAGGCATGCTCTATTGCTCTAGGGTTGTTGGAAAGGTGGCAATGGGAGTCTCTGGGAGCATTCCTCTCTAGGAATTTCAGGCCAACAGGATCCCATGAGGGTGCATCTTTATTTTTCTCTCCCTATAAGAATAGGAAACAAATAACATTAAGGGATAAAAGTGACAAAAATTCATTTGTTATTTCCTTAACAACAACAACAACAACAATAAAATAATGCAGGTACTATTTGTGCATTTCCCATTAATGAAGTGGTATTTATGCTCACCACCATAAGCAAATGGCAGCAGTGGCTGCAGCAATAATAGCAACCAGCAGCAACATAATTTGTTAACACATCCAAAATTCTGGCCTGTGATAGTAAAGCAGAGTTAAACTAAAGCTACAGGGATAATGCTCTACCATTTAAGTTAAATGCACATCTTAACCAATGGTGAAGAACAACAAAGTTGGCAATAAATCCTAAAGCATCAATCAATAAAATCCACATATTATAGGCAACAATATCACTTTAACACACACATTATCATTTATACATGCTGTGTAAACAGTTAAAATACTTAGGAATGTCTTCAAAACATTCAAGAATATTTTTGATGATAAGATATGTAGCACACTTTTTTGTGAAGGATATAGAACAACTTTTAAAAAATTATCTTGTGGACTTCCAGCCAAGATGGAGGCATAGGTGGACACACTGTGCCTCCTTGCACAACAAAAATTAAGGACAATAAGGATTTAGAAAGAAGAAAACAACCAGAACTGAGAGAAAAATTGAACCATATGGAGGTCTGACAACTGTTCATCTGGACCGGTAAGAAGGGCGGAGTTGTGGCAGGAGGAAATGGAGGTTGGTGACCCTGGCATGCAGGCAGCTACGGCTAGTAGGCCCCAGGTGCACAGGTGGTGGCTAGCGAACCCCAGGTGCAAGCCGGCTGGCTGACCAGGGGTTCAACATTCGAGCACAGATAATCCAGATGAAATGTGGGACAAGACAGTACTCACAACACAGGGACCCAGCATCGGGAAATAAAACCTAAAAACACCCAGACCCCACCCCCACATAGAGTGGCACAATCCAGCGACTGGGCTGCCCCGCCCTGGTGAACACCTAAGGCTCTGCCCCTCATACACAACTAGACCAAAAACAAAAACAAAAACAAAATGGCTCAAACGGGAGAACAGATCAAAGCCCCAGAACCGATTCATCTAACTGACTAAAAGATAGCCAACCTATCAGATGCACAGTTCAAAGCACCGGTGATTAGGAAGCTCACAGAATTGGTTGATTTTGGTCACAAATTAGATGAACAAATGCAGGCTATAATAAGTGAAATGAAGAAAAATGCACAGGGAACCAATAGGGATGGGAGGAAAACTGGGACTCGAATCAATAGAGTGGACCAGAAGGAAGAAATAAACATCCAATTAGAAAAGAATGAAGAAACCAGAATTCGAAAAAAAATGAGGAGAGGGTTAAGAACCTCCAGGACATCTTTAAACGTCCCAACATCCGAATTATAGGGGTACCGAATGGGGAAGGGGAAGAGGAAGAACAACAAGTAGGAAACTTATTTGAACATATAATAAAGGAGAACTTCCCCAATCTGGCAAAGGAAATAGACTTCCAGGAAGTTCAGGAAGCTCAGAGTGTCCCAAAGAAGGTGGAACACACCAAGGCACATCATAATTACATTAGCCAAGATTAAAATGAAGGAGAGAATTCTAGAAGCAGCAAGGGATAAGGGGACAGTCACCTACAAAGGAGTTCCCATCAGACTTTCAGCTGATTTCTCAAAAGAGACCTTCCAGGCAAGAAGGGGCTTGAAAGAAATATTCCAAGTCATGAAAGTCAGGGACCTACATCCAAGATTGCTCTATCCAGCAAAGCTGTCATTAAGAATGGAAGGGCAGATAAAGTGCTTCTCAGATAAGGTCAAGTTAAAGGAGTTCATCATCACCAAGCCTTTATTATATGAAATGTTAAAGGGATTTATCTAAGAAAAAGAAGATAAAAAATAGGGCAGTAAAAAGACAACAAACTCACAGGTATTAACAACCACACCTAAAACAAAAACAAACTAAGCAAACAGCTAGAACAGGAGCAGAACCACAGAAATGGAGATTACATGGAAGGTTAGCAACAGGGGAGTGGGAGGAGGAGAGAGGGGGAAAAGAGACAGAGAATAAGTAGCATAGATGGTGGGTAGAAAATAGACAGGGGGAGGGCAAGAATAGTGTGGGAAAAGTAGAAGCTAAAGAACTTATGACACATGGACATGAACTAAAGGGGGGGAATGTGGGTGGGAGGGGCTGTGCAGGGTGGAGGGGAATGATGGGGGAGAAATGGGACAACTGTAGTAGCATAATCAATAAAATATTAAAAAATAAAAAATAAAAAATAAAAAAATTCTTGTGCTCTTAAAATTGCACTGCTGATTTTAAAATTTAGAGTTGTGAAACTACAGGCTGCTATTTAATGATTATTTAGTCTTACTTTCTGAAGCAAAAGTAAATGCAAAGAAATCTGATCATTCAGGCATTTATTCATTTATTCAAGGAAATGTTTATTGATTACCTATTAGGTAGAAGTGAAGGAGAAAGAAATCAATGTTTCTTTAAGCTTCCTTGGGCAGTGTGTGGTAGGGAATAGAAAGGTGAGTAAGAAGTTGTTCTTGTATTTTAAGAAACTAAAAATCTATTTAAAAGGATAGGCATATAAGTAATAAATTGGAAGACAAGTTTTTGTTTGGATTACTTGCTAGAGGATGGGGTTTTGTTTTTTAAGTGATGGGGAGTTACAAAGGTTTTACAAGCGGAGAGTTGCCAGATTGATCCACTTAAGAAGAAAGCTTGTAACATAGGAAATGGCAGATAGGAGAGAAAATGTTTGGTAGCAAGGAGAACTAGAGAACTCAGCAAGAGCCAGGATGAATGAGACACAGGATTAGATGGGGGAAAAAAATCCAGGTTCCAGATTATTGAATGAACATACACCTTTAGTTTCCATCCCTCCTTAATCCCTATTGAAATGTCAGAAGAACTATTCACATAAAAATAAATCCATCCTAGTCCTAGACATCTAGAAGGGTTTGTACTAGAAGAACAAAGCAGTATAAAAATTTCCAGAAGATATAAGACACTTTGGAACAGACTGACAATAAAATTCTTACTTTTATACGGGCAAAGGGCAGGACCTTCCTCCAAAATCAGTGTTTCAGGCAAAAGCCAGAATTACTCTCAAAATCCAAGTGTGGTGGGCAGAGGGCAGACCAGCTGGGCTGGTGCTCTGCTCTAACAACAGTTCTTAGTCTGGTTCTGGCAGGGGAGACTCTCACGGTGGCGGTTACGTTAGAGAAAGTGAGGTAGTGCTCAGAGACCCATCCTAAGGAAAAGCCCACCTAGTGCCACCATCTCCTCTTCCCTTCCTCACATAGTAGTCAGGACTTGGAACCTGATTCATGCTGCAGGACGAGGTTTCTGTCTTGGATGGAGGAAATACATGCAATTACTAATATTTTTTTTTGGCCCAGGCCCTCACCTATGAACAATGACCTTACCTTCAAGCCATGAGTGGGCACAAGAGGACAGAGTGCGGTTTCAGGGAGACTTTTCCTCTAACATAACTTGGGAAATTTCGCCAAACTCCATGCTGTATTCCAATCTTAGTGAAGCAACATGCCTTAGAATGGGAGATATGATCATCTTTGTCTCATTGAAGGGCACAGGAAATGCTTTGCATGGGGCCTGGAAGGTGGGGGTGGGGGGGAGTGGTTGAGGGTTTTCTTCGATTCTGGCTATCCCTCATTCTCTCCATTCCTACGGAAAGGATCTCAGTCTTTCTCAGTCAGAGCATCCACTTGACTATGGGAAGAGAGCAACAGTGGATTTAGACCACAGGGGTTCAGCAAAGCCTAAGGTTATTGGACCATGACAATCTCAGTTTATCTGCCCTGCCTTTCTGTGCTTCAATGGGGGAACACACGGATTAGGTCCTTTTTTTCTTGTCTTCTATGAAAACTAATAAACAGTGATATCTTTATATATGGCAACCAAATACTATAAATCCTCTGGATATATGCTGTGAACATCAATGTAAATAAAAAAGAGAGGTTATAATCACTTCACTACCATATAGTACAGGGACAGTTTATTATCCTAAAATGTCTATGTGTGGGGGGGATTCTCAGTGAATTCCATTAGACTCTGACCTTTCCCATGTAACTTACTTCTCTGAGGGTCTATTAGTTGCAATCCATCTAGTGGTACTAAATTCAATTTAGCAAGATTCTTTTGTTTTTGGTAACAGCAAAACTATTTAAGTTACTTAAGAAAAAAAGGAAAGTATGTTATAAGGATGTAGGAGTATCTTGAGAACACAATCTAAGATAAGATAGTATAGTAGAGTCCTACCGGGGCAAGAATCAGGAATTGGAAAGCTAGGAAGACACAAGGAATTCCTTTTCTGGGTGTTCTGGTATCTTGGCTTTGTTTTTCTCAGAATGTCTGTTATTCTTTATCTGAGAGAAAGCTTTCTGCCTTTTTCTCTTTCTCTGTAAAGCAATTTTCTTTTTCTGTAGAATTCATGAGTGTCCAACATTTTGGTGTCTCTGTGCCACACTGGAAAAAGAAGAGTTGTCTTGGGTGACACATCAATACACAAACACTAACAAAAACACTAATAAAAATCTTATAATGTTTTAATTAAATTTATGATTTTGTGTTGGGCCACATTCATAGTCACCCTGGGCTGCGTGCAGCCCATGGACTGCAGGTTGGACACCCCTGCTAAGTGATTAACACAGAGATCTTAGGTTTACATGTTTTCTATTCAATGGTCAGCCTAGACTAGTCTCTCCGGGTTCTGAGTTTCCAAAAATAGAACATGATGGCACAGCTTAGTTGACATGATCTACCCTGGTCCAATCATCTACATCAATGCGGATGAGGTCACACACCTAAAATACTGGGGCTCCCTGGTAGGCAAGGAATCAGTCCTCAAAGGAGGGAGTATCTAGCCAGCTACCTGAGAATGATGTCTATTCCAATGCAGAGAATGTTTATTATCACATTAAACACCAAATGAGAAGATACTTTTCCAATTAAATTTGAAAACATAAAAATTACAAAAAATTTTCAGGCTGGAACATAGGTGGTAAGACAGGTACTCTTATATACTAATGAAGAAATGTAAAATCATTTACTTTTTTGGAAAATAATTTGCTTTGACCCAGTAATTCCGATTCTAGGAATATATCCTAAAAATTTATTCAGCAATATGATAAAAGATTAATATACTATGATCTTTATCCAAAAAAGAAAGAAAACTGGAAACAACTGAAAGACTATTAGTAGTTAAATATATTATAATAAATGCATAAAATGGAATATTAAAAAGTTATTGTGAAAATAAATTATTATAAGCCCATCCCAAACCAGTGTGGCTCAGTTGGTTGGGCATAATCCTGCAAAGCAAAAGGTCACTGGTTTGATTCCAGGTCAGGGCATGTGCCTGGGCTACAGGTTCAGTCCCCGGTCAGGACTCATACAAGAGGGACCCAATCAATGGTTCTCTCTCACGTGAATGTCTCTTTCCTCTTTGTCTCCCTCTCTTCCCCTCTTTCTAAAAATAAGCAAAATCTTTAAGAAAATTATTGTAAGCTAAAACTGCCATCATTCAGCCTTGATAAAAATTTAAACCAGAGGCCAAAGTTTTTCTTGGTAGCTATTTAAGAAGTTATTGATACAAGGGTAAATATAGGAGAAGTTAGCAAACACTGACATTTTATTTTATTTCATTTATTTTTAGATATAAGTATATTTTATTTTATTTTTTAATATATGTACTTTAATTTTTATTTTAATTGTTGTTCAAGTACAGTTTTCTGCCTTTCCCGCCCATCCCAACCTACCCCCCAGCCCTCCCCACCTCCCTCCCATTTCTACACCCCCTCCCTTGTTTTTGTCCATGTGTCCTTTATACTTGTTCTTGCAAACCCTTCACCCTTTTCTCCTGAAATTCCCTCCTCTCTCCCCTCTGGTCACTCAGCCTGTTCTCAATTTCAGTATCTTTGGTTATATTTTGCTTGGCAAACACTGTCATTTTAATTACTAAATAATGTAGGTGAGAGCTATATTGATTCTGTATCTTATTACAGAGTTGAGTTTCTAAGACTTTTTACCATAAAGGTAAAAAGGTTCTTGCAATATTGAAAAATTTGTGTTAATAGTTCCAAGAGCTGTTGATTGTAACCTTGAGGCTATGAATGTTTGTTTAGGAAACTACATTTGATAGACAGCCTCATACAGAAAGCTGTGTCCATTTAAAGGGATAAACTGCTTTAGAAGGCTGATGTTCTTCATCGGCCTATGACATTAACCCACTGTCTATGATCCACTGAGCAGTGCTCAGCTGAAAATTCTCAGAATAAACTTTTTAGCATCAAAACATAAAGGTGACAGTAAGATACCATTATGATTTAATAGTCTCCTCTGAAAAATCCCTAAAAGTATCCTTTAGTAAAATCCTTTATAAAAACTAATGAAATTATTTGTCTGCCTAAATCACATCATAAAATCTTCCATTTGAAATTCAGGAAGGAATCCTGAAAAACTTCTAAGACTTTATCACACATGAACAAAATTATTAACACTGATAAAGAAATCATATAACAAAGGGAAGTTCCAGAGGGATTCTAAGAAGGGTCCTATATAATCTGAAATACATGGTCAGTGAAAATCCAGCAGAAGCAAGAAGCTGGTGGGCATACTCCCCTCTGCTGATGGTTCCAAAGCCAGTCTTAGGAAGAAGTTAGTTCTTCCCCTGAAAATATGCTCAATCTCACTAGCATTCAAAAACATGCAAATTAAAACCCCAATGAGATCATTAAATTGACTAAATTATAAAAATTTGACCATATCCAGTGTTAGCAATTGTGAGGTACTATAGATTCTTTCAAATGCTATTCGTGACAGGGTAATTCCCTTTATCTAAGCAATTCCACTTTTAGAAATTGACCTCCAGAAACACTCATGAGACCTTATAGACATATAATAGCTTGTGTCCTGAATGTTTACTCTATGCCAGGTGTTGTGTTAAGAGCATTTCATGCATTAACTCATTAATCCTTACCTCAACTCTATGATGAAGACAGCTAATATTTATTAAACACCTATTATGTACATTGCTTTAGGCTCTTAGGATATATCAATGAACAAAACAAAGTAGCTTGCATTCTAGTAGAGGAGACAGACAATAAATAATAAACATAATAAAGTGCATAATCAATTAAAATATGACAAGTTCTATGGAAAAAAGAGCAATAGAAAAAAAGGTAAAGGAAATCAGTAGCACTATTAGTGTAGGTAGCTAGATATTAATAAAAGAAAGGGGAAAAAGAATCACACATTAAGGAGCCAATAAACTGGGAAGCTGAATTCAATATTGGGCTTCCTTCACTAGGAAGCTACAACTTCACACACTCCCCAGGGAACCACTGGTCTATTCCCTAAAGATTACCATGGGAGGGATAAAACAATAAAGGAGGCATTCCCCACCTGGGCACATGCCCAGATGATGCTAAGATGGCACAGGAGGGGATAAAATTCCACTTTGAGGCATTTGCAGAAGCAGCTAAGATGGTGAACATAAAGGTCTGTCTGTCTAGCCTGGGAAGAGGTTCAGATTGTATAAGGAACACAGAACCCTCATCTAGGATCTGAATTGGTTAGGGGGAGGATCCAATGCAAGCCCAGGAAAGCTTGGGATGTTGATTGGTTAGTTTGAAAAAGTGCCTGGTCCATCCCAAACCTGAGATAGTATAATCCCAGCTTAACAAAGAAACTCTCTCTCTCAGTAATATGTGCTCACTCTGTTTGCTGGTGCATTTTCTCTCTATTGCAGCCACCTGGCACCCACAGCGGACTGCACAGGCCTGGGTACACAGTGAGCTGGAACGCAGCCGGGAACACAGACTAAGTTAGCCAGATGGTGACAAAGACTACACTGGGCTGAACCAATGGCACAGAACTTTTCCTTGGCCATTGTACTGGAGTTGATGAAGACAAGGCTAGACATTTTTTTCTCGTGAGACAGATGGAGATGAGACACTGGAGCTGAACCCCAGTGTTTGTTTCAGCTGCTTCAATAAACCTTACTGCCATGTCACAACTGCCCATACATAGGGCCCTGGAGTGCTTTCCTTGTGACTCTGTGAAAGGACTTCATTGTCACTGGTAACAGTACTGTGGAAGGAAGACAGGAGTATACCTTGAAGTAAGGGGTTAAAAGTAAGCTTCATAAGAAGATGAGAATTGAGCAATCCTAGGAGGAGAAGGAGGAGAAGGAGTTGTCTGTGCAGATATCTGGGGAAAGAGTGGTCTAGGCAGAAGGAAAGCTCAAGTAAACCCCTTAAAGCTGGAGTGCACATAGTCCATTCTAGGAATAGCCAGACAATCAGTGTGGGGGGAAGAACATGTGAGGGAATAAGGATAATATAAGACCTCTTATGACATTGTACGAACTTGGGTTTTTATTCTGAGTGAAGTTGGGGTCCATGTTGAGCAGAGGAGTGACATAATATAATATATTTATAAGGATCTGGCTGTTGTGTTGAGAAGAGACTATTGGAGAGCCAGACAGAAGCAAGGAGGTCTGTTAAGAGGCTGTTGCAATAACTCAGATGGGAGATGCTAGTGGGTTGGACCGGGGGAAACATTGGCCCCTGAGCACATTGTTAAAATTACATAGGAAGGGATGGTGAGAAATATTAGGCTAAAAGAGTGAGAAAGAATGATAGAGAATGCAATTTAAGAACTGAAGAGTTGAGCCCTGACTGGTGTAGCTCAGTGGATTGAGTGTGGACTGCGAAACAAAGGGTCGCGAGTTTGATTCCCAGTCAGGGCACATGCCTGGGTTGTGGGCCAGGTCCCCACTGGGGGCCACATGAGAGGCAACCACACACTGATGTTTCTCTCCCTCTCTTTCTCCCTCCCTACCCCTCTCTCTAAAAATAAATAAACAAAATCTTAAAAAAAAGAACTCAAGATTTTGGACTTCTGGTCAAGATGGAAGTGTAGGTAAACATGGCTCACCACCTCACACAGCCACAGGGAAAATCACAACTAAACTACAGCTCAGAATCATCAGAAAATTGAGCTGTATGGAGGTCCAACAACCAAGGAGTTAAAGAAGTCATATTCATCCAGACAGTTAAGAGGGGCAGAGACATGGAGACACGGAATGGGCAGTCCCATACCCACCTGTGGTGGATAAAAATCAGGAGGGATACCTAGGGAGTGAGGGATCCCAGCCCCACACCAGACCACCCAGCCCAGTGTTGCAGTGTCAGGAAGAAAAGTCCCCATAACTTCTTGGTATAAAAACCAGTGGGGGTTGAAGTGGCAGAAGAAACTGCAGGATTCTCAGGCATTTCCTCTTACAGGACCTTCAATGGACTTAGGACTTACACATATTCACTCCTGGGTTCTAGCCCCAGGGAAGCAGCTGGAAGGGCATGAGTGGCATATGGGGAGAAACTGAAGTAACTGGCATTAGAGTGAGTTCTTGGGGACAGCTTCCTCCAGGACAAAACTCCAGAGGCCAGGCATCAGTCATTGTCCTTTTTCTGAGCTCTTTTCCCTGCAGAGCTGCAGAATGGCAACATCAATCTGAGACTCCATCAACCTAGTTCACATGGGTTTCCCCACCCTGGTGATTTCCTAAGGCTCTGCCTCATCCAACTTATGGGTACACTTTTATGCAATAGGCCATGCTACTAAGACAAGGAAGTAGCTCTATCTAATATATAGACACAAATATAGGGAGGCTGCCAAAATGAGGAGACAAAGAAATATGGCCCATATGAAAGAAGAGAACAAAACTCCAGAAAAATAACTAAACAAAATGGAGATAATCAGTCTATATGATGCAGAGTTCAAAACACTGGTGATCACGATGGTCAAGGAACTCACTGGGTACTTCAACAGCATAAAAAAGACCCAGGCTGAAATGAAGGTTACACTAAGTGAAATAAAGAAAAATTTATAGGGAAACAACAGTGGAGTGGATGAAGCCAAGAATCAGATTGATGATTTGGAACATAAGGAAGAAAAAAACATTTAATCAGAACAGCAAGAAGAAAAAAGAATCCAAAAAACTGAGGATAGGGAAAGGAGCCTCTGGGCTAACTTCAAACATACTAGTATTTGAATCACAGGGGTGCTGGAAGGAGAAGAGAAAGAGCAAGAAATTGAAAATTTATTTGAAAAAAATAAAGAAAACTTCCCTAATTTGAAGGAAATAGACATGCAAGTCCAGGAAGCACAGAGAGTCCCAAATAAGACAGACACAAAGAGGACCATACCAAGACATATCATAATAAAAATGTAAAAGGTTAAAGACAGAATCTTAAAAGCAGCAAGAGAAAAGAAAGTTACCTACAAAGGAGTTCCCATAAGGCTCACAACTGAATTCAGAAGCTTTGCAGGCAAGGAGGGACTGAAAAGTAGTATTCAAACTGATGAAAAGCAAGGACCTACAACCCAGATGACTCTATCCAGCAAAGCTCTCATGGAAGAATAGATAAAGCACTTCCCAGACAAGGTAAGGCTAAGGAATTCATCATCACCAAGCCATTATTAAATGAAATGTTAAAGGGATTTATTTAAGAAAAGGAAGAAGATCAAAACTATGAACATTAAATGGCAATAAATTCACAACTATCAACAATTGAATCTAAAAAACAAAGTCAACAAACAAGCAGAACAGAAACAGAATAATAGACATGAAGGTCATTTGGAGGATTATCAGTAAACATGGGGAAGATGGAGAATAGGGGAAAAGGTGCAGGGATGAAGTACAAATTGGTAGATACAGAACAGAGGGGTGTTAAGAACAGTATAGGGAATGGAGAAGCCAAAGAACTTATACCCATGACCCATGGACATGAATAAGGGAGAGGATTGCTGGAGGGAATGGTGGGTACCGGGTAGAGGAGGGCAAAGGATGAAAAATTGGGACAACTGTAATAGCATAATCAATAAAATATATTTTTAAAAACTCATTTTGATAATAGAAGCTAAGATGGCAGCTCTAGTTAAAGACACAGATCAAGTACATGTGAGTGGCTGAAGTGGAGGGGAAAGAGGGGGAAACAAGGGTAAGATCAGAAACTGTAATAATTTTCATGATTATGACAAAAGCCTGAGACTTGCACAAAAACAAATGATACTAGAGAATAATGGTACTAATAACATGATGTGTAAAAATTGTTAAGTATGGAGCGATTTGCCAGGCTATCAGAAAGTTGTTGGAAGCATGGGTAAAAGCTGATTCAAACTGTTTTTTAAGGAGCAAGAACAGATGCAACAAAGCTGGGAAACTGGAATATTTGCTACTACAAGAATCTTATCTTTGCAAACTAGGGTAAATTCTACAAAGTATCAGCATGTAAAGTTGTATGCATGGAATATATAAGAGCAATTGGGAACTTGGCACAGCATTATCTTTTACCTTTTTATTCTGACTTGTTTTAGATTTTGAGGAATTTTTTCCTTTTTTGTGAAGGAGCAAGAGTGGCGAAGATTCGATGGGACACTCATGAAGAGAAGTGTGGACCTTTTCAGAATACCGCTGGAAATCTTCTACCTCCACATCTCTGTCCAGCCTGTGTTTGTAAGAATGGGGTAAAAAAGCCTTAAAAATACTGATCAGAATCACACGATAAAAAGTATGGACATCAGAGAACTGCAGCAATTAAATTTTTTTTGTGTGTGATGGGTCTGTATCCATCAACCACTATCTTAATCAGAATCCATGGAATGATCATTTAACTAATTTACTAATAACTTTGTGCCTGGTGCCAGCACACTCTGACAGATGAACATGATTTTCCTCACCGCAGCCTGGATGATTGGGGCCACCGTTGTATTGCTTAACCTGTATGCAACCCCTCCCTTGCTTTTTCTTGTACTCAGGGAGTCCTCGTTGTCTTTGCTAAGGACCTGGATTAATGTCTTTGTTTAAAGTCATGCATTAAATTAAGAACATTTTCTCAAACCTCTAACAAGGGTTTTAGTATGTTGCTCTGTACTATATCATTAATAAGAAGTACAGAAATAATCACATCTAATGCTTATAGCTTGCTGTATGCCTGGTGCTTTATGTGCATTATCTCATTTAATCCTTGTAACAAGTGTGCCAGGCAGGCACTACTATTATCTGCATTTTGCAGGTGAAGTAACAAAGGTTTACTTCACCAAGTCATACAGAAATTAAAGGGCAAGAAAATCTAATTACAAAGCCAAGAATGTCAAGCACATACAAGCTTCTAATACTACCCTAATGCCTCTGACACATTCATAGTTCTGTTTCAATGATGTAAATATTTTCATTACTGACTTATCAATCATGCAGATTTATAAAAAATAAAAATATACCTGGTAAAGTAGGCATTACTTATGCAGCCGGTGAAGTTAGCATACTGAGGACTGATGGGTGAGCCACCGAAGTAAAACTTCTTTTCACCTGCTTGTGTGTGTTCCGCTTTCCCTTTGGTGGGGTTCTTACTCCCAAGTCTGCTTTGATCTACTATCAGTTCGTATCTGCAAAGGACAAGGCTTGTTTGCACGCCACACAGGTTTCAAAGAAACCTCGAATTCAAAGTTGCAGGTTTTCTCATGGAACTGAAATAGGACATCTGGTTAATAAAGAAATAGTGGTTTTCTAGACTCTTTATAAGGCCTATGATAAAGTGATTAATATTTCCATACACAGTAAAGAACTTCCAAACCATGATTGGAATTTAAACCCATAAAAGCAAGAAGTTAAGATAACTAGTCATCAGCATTGCTTTTTCTTTCTTTTTGATGGAAAACACCCCAGAACATACTTCACAGTGATCATTTAAACACAGTTGCGGGAGAGCATTTTCACTGTAAAGCACGTTAAACGGCTTTAATTCTGTTTGGAAATGGAGTCCAGAAAAGGCCCATTAACGTCTTCCTTTGCTGGGAGGGGTTCATGGAATCGGGTATGCAGAGCAGTCTACAACAGAGGTTCATGCCTTATCCCAGAACGTTTTCTTATTATGGAAATGAAATTCAGTATATATTTTAATGATAAAATTGGAGGTTTTAAAATGTGGCCATACATGTAGCAGTCTCAACTGCATAATTTAAAACTAAATGGAACCAGTTTTTGCTGAGCTCCTTCTATGTGCCAACCACTGCCCTCCACTGAGTAAGTACTATATCCAGGCACTTCTTTCAAGGACCTTATGGCCTATAGTTTTACTGGGGGGGAAAAAACATTATATTCCTGTTAAGTAATTTTTTAGTGACTTGTTTTGCATGTCTTGAAAATTAAGAGCAATTTGTAAAAAACAGGAGTTAAATAACTCCAATATATATTTTTTAACACCGGAAAATTAGTAGGATAGCCTATTATTCAGAGTGGTCCTTTGACAGAATCCTGCCTGACATATAAAGTCATCTGATGGGAAGATGTATGGGGAGGAGCTGTACCTTGTGGGTGAGACAGAGGTAATGATGAAGTGGGGCAGCCCGTCATGGTACTGCTTATCTGTCGACTGCACCTTGGTTCCCTTCACGTTCATGACCACAGTGCCATTATCCAATGAAATGGAGAACACGTCTGACTGAAAGGCAAGCACAGGTTTTCAAGTAGGGATCCATGTATCCTAAAGGTAAATGTGTTTTCAACATTTACCTAATGCTATTGCTTAAAGGACTACCCAGTGTGAAGGAAGTTTGTTTGTAAAATACTTTCTATGAATAACAACAAAAACAAAATACTTCATTGTTTGTTGTTGACGTTACCTATGAAATTAGACATGTTTTAATGGAAAAAAACTATATTTAGAACTGAACATTTCTGGTGATTTTGTCATATTGAGAGTTGTCTTAATGTCAGTTACTTTCCTAACTCAGGCATTTCTTCTCTGCCACATCTCACTTTTAATCCCTGCTGACAAGGCAATATTTGAATCTCCTTGAGGACGTAGCTAGGGGACCAGGCAAAAGTTAATTTGCAAGTTTGGCTTTTTAAATGTTTCACACTTTTGATATATAGAGGTAGAAGAGAAACACTTTAAAAAGCAGTTTAACATCACTTTTTCTGAATTTGCTTATCATCTGTCTTCAAATATTGGCAACATGATAATCTTGCTTCTCTTCCCCAAAATGGGCACCAAACTCTACAGTTAGCCCAGCATGTAACTACTTTTTTTGGGGACCAAAAGTGTTATTTAATTAACCATGGTAACTTGAGGCAGGTTAGGTGACAGAGGTCTTAAAAAGTGCTTTGGGTAGATTCTCATAGATGCTACTGATTTAAATTAAATTCAATATATATGTGATAGATACAAAGTAGTAAGTATGAAAAGTGAAAGTTGCTGTCACAAATTATGTATATTATGACCTAGTCCATCAGCGCATCTCCTGGTGCTGACCAAGATCACTGAACCTCTGCAGATCTTATTTTGTTCTTGAAATGATCTATCTTGAGTTGAGCTCAAGTGTTCAGCAAATGTAAGAAGAGAGAAGTACATTCTTTTCAGTCATTTATAAAGTAAATCACATGTATGTTTGTTCTTAACATAAAGTGGTTCTTAAAATTTTTTCTGTCACAGACTCCTTTGGCAGTTTGGTGGTACGTATGGACCCCTCTATGAAATAATGTTTTAACATGTGCAAAAGAAAATGTGTAAGAACTCAAAGGAAACGAATTACATTGAAATACAGTTTCAAGATATCAAAACAATAAATCTATGATATAGTAATATATGTACTTCTTTATGAAGGCATTAAATAATAAAATCTAGTATCAGATCTAATAACTATTGTAATTTAGAAGTAGCTATGAGCAAAAATAGTATTTTGAGGTATCTGTGATAACTTAAATGTGAAGTGAAAAATACTTGTGATTTCTATTAATGAAAAAGTTACAGGTACTGTTGATATTATTGTGATTTGTTGCCAACATTCACAATTGAAGAAAATGCTAAATTTCAGTTAGAACAAATAAAGATGCAATTTTACCCCACCCAAATCTACAGACCTCCTGAATTCTTTTCATGACCCCCTGAGGAGTGGGTTAGGGTCCATGAATCTCAGGTTAAGAACCTCTGATGTACACTTATATATAATATTTTATAAAGTGTATGTAATAAAGCATTCTGTGTGTGTACATGTAAGTCAAAATGAATCTGAATAAAAAAATCACTAAGCACTATTCATGCACCTAAAAGTGTTTTTAATAGACAAAACAAACATCACAAAGACGTTTCCTCGGGGGAAAAACAAATACTTACCCCTGAAGCATAATAGAAGAGTAACCCGTTTGGCTGTAATGTTTGGAAATTAAATCCTCCTTCGAAGCCATCAAAGAAAGATATTTTCTGAGATGAAGCAATAAAACTCTGTCCATTGAAATATGCTCTGCGAGATATCTGTGTGTCAAAAGAGTGAATTTAGTGTTTGTGATAATTATCAAATGCTTAAAATGCCTATTTCTGACATGCCAAAGGTCTTGTCTGCTAGTTTCTATATTAATAGTCTTTTGTTAAACTTCTAGTTTTTAATGAAATTGAAGCATGTGAACCTTCTTTCTGTGTTCCTCTAACAGATGGGGTTTCAACTTCTTTACTTTCTCTACCCTGAGTGAGCAATGACACTCACACCGCCTCTCTGAGCTTTGGAAGCCCCGCCCTGGAAAACTGAGGCAAACTGGACCAGTCACAGAGAAACCCCACAGGCCTTCCTGGCTTAATGATCTTTCTGTTGGTGGCAGAAAGGAGCCCAGGGCATACCTAGGATTATAAAGAATCTGAAAGAGCTTTACAGCTTTTGAGAGTGATAATTTTTATGTCTATTATTTATCATTATTAAAAAGATTCCGATTGGTACTTACAAGAGAGTCTTCTGGGCATCCATAGCCAACTCCCAAGGTTTCTGTCTGCTCTAATAAATTAAAATCTTTCTTTTGGAACTGGAAACCCTTCATGCATCCTCTGAAGTTTATATCTAGAAGGAGGTGTGCTCTTAGAGTCCTGAAAAAAATTAATCTTCACTGATACATGTACTTCTTTATATATGTACTTCTTTAGCTGTGAGGATGATGTTACCCTATGTATGTAGGCCATGCAATTTAATTTCATTTTTAATCATTTATAACTGACTTATTTAAAGGGTAAAAATTGTCAGTTCTTGGCAATTTCACATGATATAAGTCATCAAAGTAAACTAAGAAATGTTAATTTCTTATGTCACAACTGGTAAGTCAGGATTTCAATACAGTCTTCAGTCTTCCACTAATCCACATGGGTTGTAAACTTCCTAGTTTAATTTGCCACACACTCTAATCAACTATTGCTAGTGTGAATGTTGGGCTGTGGGATTATTCGGAAAGTAAGAAATATTTTATCTGTAGGATTAGGGATGGCATTTTTCTTGGTACTATAGTCCTAGTACCTATTATCATGCTTAGTATATAGGAGTACCCAAGAACATGTTATTGGATATTGAATGAAGTTAGTTTATTCAAATTACAATGTCTTCAATGTATTTTAGATGAACACTAGCCAGACTAAGGAGTAACAGGTCCCTATATTGTGCACCAATAAGATCATATGGGGAGGGTCATACTGATGAACAGATTGGGGTGCACATAATGGCAACCATGATGGGTAAAGGTCCAGTGTGGCAAAGTTGAAGGAATGAAGAGGCTATTTAGTTTGAAGAGGAATCTTGGGGAGCCTTTTAAACATATGAAGCATTGTGACATGGAAGGGGGATTACACTAGTTGTGATTCAATATAAGAAAAAGCTTTATAAAAATTGAAGTCATTAGACAGGGAACGTCTGGCCAAGATGGAGGTGTAGGTGAACACACTGTGCCTCCTTGCACAATGAAAATTAAAGACAACAAAGATTTAGAAACAAGAAAACAACCAGAACTGATAGAAAAATTGAACTGTACGGAAGTTCAACAATCATTCATCCAGACCGGTAAGAGGGGTGGAGTTGCGGCAGGAAAAAGTGGAGGTTGGCGGATCTGGGTGCACAGGCAGCAGTGGCTGGAAGACCCCAGGTGCACAGCAGCGGCTAACGGACCCCAGGCACGGGGTGGCAACGGTGCAGACCCAGTGAGGCCGCACAAGGCGGCTGGCTGACTAGGTGGTCCCACATTTGTGTGCAGATAATACAGGCGAAGGGGAAGTGGCAGAGGGAACTGGAATCCAAGAGAGGCAGAGCAACGGCCATTGTTCCCTCTTAGACCCTAACTGACATACAGTGTCACTAACCAGCGACTGGGCTGCCCTGCCCTGGGGAACATCTAAGGCTCCACCCCTCACTACGTAACAGCCATGACCAGACCAAAAAAAAACCAAAATGGCTCAAACCAGAGAACAAATCAAAGCCCCAGAGCCAATTTATCTAAACGACCAAGAGATAGCCAACCTATCAGATGCACAGTTCAAAGCAATGGTGATCAGGATGCTCACAGAATTGGTTGGTTTTGCTCACAAATTAGATGAACAAATGCAGGCTACAATAAGTGAAATGAAAGAGAACACACCCGGACCAATAGGGATGGGAGGAAAACTGGGACTCAAATCAATGGAGTGGACCAGAAGGAAGAAA
>PVKU01010109.1:0-55224 GCA_004027475.1 Anoura caudifer | reverse complement strand
GTCAGAATAAGCCAGGTAACAAGCACTGTGGTAACAAGCAGCTCTAATGTCTCAATGACCTAACAAAATAAGAATTTACTTCTTAGTCACACAAAATCATCTTCAGGTTCAAGTATCCTCTGAAGCTGCTGCCTTCTTTATGGGAACTCGGCAACGCAGGCTGTGCAGTCTTTTGGCTCCATCATCTCAACCAGGGCCTCCTCTGTGATCACATCCTCATGGAGGGTTCTTAAATGCCTCAGTCTGGAAGCGACACACGTTACCTCTGCCCATCGCCCATTGTGCAGAACTAGTTACACTCCCGGGGGTGAACTAAGCCGAGAGCGTGTGATTCTCCTGCACATCAGAAAGAGGTGAACGCTGCAAGTCTCTGTCGTGTCCAGCTTAGTGTTATGGACAAACTGCTTTCCTGTAGAGTCACGCCAATTTACATGACTGCCAATTCCCATGAGAAAGTCCTTTTCACTACATTCATTTACTATACTCGTTGGATATTACTCCTTTACAAACTCTTTGCTGCAGTGATGGACGAAAAATTTAATTTCTAATCCTTTAGTTACCTCAAGATTGACTTTTTATTATACTAGTTAATTAATTCATTTAGCCAATTATTCAACAAATATTTACGCAGTAGGTGACCCAGCCCCGACCTGGGCACTGGGGCTACAATGGCGAGGGCAAAGACACGGCCCCTTCCTCATGGACCTCACAGGCATTGACTCACGAGAGCTCCTCTTCTGTGAACTGCATGTGCACGTCCTTGCCAGGTTAAGCTTAGGGATCCTCATATTTCTATCATTGAGTTGTCTGAGTTCTTATGGAGCAAAGAGAGCAGCTCTTGGTTGCATTTGTTGTGAACGTTTTCTTCAGTTTATTTTTTACTCTTAATTTTGGTGGTGTTTTCCTTTTTTTAACAGAATTTTAAAATTATCTATTCAAATCTATTGTTCCTTTTCCTTACGACTTCTTCTTTTAAGCTTCTTCTTTTAATACTAAAAATGGTTACTTCTGAGTTTTCTTACAGCTTTTTTCTTGCTAGAAACCACCTTGTAAGAAAATACACACATGTATATGATACATATAATTGCACTTATAATGTAATATAATTATATTTATAATACAATAATTGTATTATTCTTTTAATGAATATAATTCTTTGTAATAATTATGTTATATAAATCATGTGTGTTTTCTCACAAGAAAAAAAATTGTAAGAAAACTCAGAAATACATATATGTAATATACAGGGTCCAGCACAAATAATGCCCCATTTTTATTACAAAATCTTTTTTTTAAGATTTTATTTATTTATTTTTAGAGAGGAGATGGGAGAGAGGAAGAGAGAGAGAGAAACATCAATGTGTGATGGCCTCTCACATGCCCTCTACTGGGGACCTGGCCCGCAACCCAGACATGTGCCCTGACTGGGAATCAAACCAGTGACCCTTTGGTTTGCAGGCTGGCACTCAGTCCACTGAGCCACACTAGCCAGGGCTATTACAAAATATTTTATTGCAAAATCATAAATACACAATTCTATAATATAACAATATCACACTCAAATATACCATATAAAATTTTAGGTGAAATGTTCAAATTAAAGCTATAAATTATCACACTCATATTATTACCCTACCAACCACACTCAAGCATTACTTATGATGAACCCTTTATAATACATAAAAAATATATAATTACATTATATTATTATATGTGTTATATATAATCAAATTATATATGTGTGAGTTTATCACAAGGTCAATCTATAATTACATACATTAATTATATATTATTCTCTCTATAAAATTCAGTAAAGAACTCAAGACTTAGATCTTATGCTGTTAGTACAACCTTTTGTCCTCTTGGGATCCCTACTCTCTCTTACCTCCAGTTTTCCCACTATTTTCTATAGTGTTTTTCTCTCAGCAATTGTCTCCTTTGAAGTATTAACGCACAAGACACAGACCTTACTTCTGTTGGGGGTAATTGCACTTTAATTGGGGTCTTCAGTCACGGAACTGACAGGGATTAATTTTCAAAGGAGAAATTTCAGGACTGTAATAGTCAGCAGAGAAGATACATTGAGCCAGGTGCTCTGGACTTGTTCTCTCCAAACCACACCACATCTGGCTTATAAGATCAGCCTTAAGTAGCACCCACCCAAAATCTCGTGTTGTGCTTCCCCCAGGCTGATGTGAAACCCAGTGCCCAGGTACCATTTCCTTGCCCTGTACAAGGTTACCTCCACTCGAATGGCCTCTGTTGACGTTATGTTATTTATCTTTTTCCCAAAGCCTGGCTCCTTCTCCTGGCTTCCCCACTTCTGTCATTAGTCCTCACACTAAGGCTCAGAATCTCAGTCACTTCTAGCCCCTTGGTTTACTCACTGTCCCCAAACACCACTCAGCCAGCCCTGCCTGTTTCTGTGCTCTGAACACATCTTTCATCTGGAATGCTTTTCCACTTATCCAGAGCCTTTAGGCACAGCTAATAGTGCCCGTCCCTCTCTGAGCCCACAGATGACTATGTCTAGGCCATGGGTGTCTGTGGTGATTTTGGGGTGTGACGAGAAAGTATTGGAACTTTTGCTTATAAAATATCAACCATTTAAAACTCCCACTTGTGTGTGTGTTTTTAAATGACACTAACACATTCATTTACAAGTATATGATCAATTTTCACCAGTTCTAAGATGCACATTGTTTCATATGTTAGTCTCTCTAATATTGGGATGGATTTTACAGTTGATGTCTAAAGAAACCTTATGTTCTAATATAACTCTAATGCAACTGATAGTATATTAAACTTATATAGAATACTATATTACATATGTACATATATATATATAGAGAGAGAGTATGCTTTTTCAAAATGTTTTTAATTAATGGATTTACAAAGTGAAAAAAAGTTTGGTAGCCATGGAGCTATACAACTTAATGGTTCCTTATCACACACTGCTTTACATCAGTGCTGAACTCTGAATGCATGTGTGTGTCTGCGAGGTGCTGCCTATTCTTATCATGAGCTTGTTGAACTCCAGACCATGTGTTGTTCTTCTTTACAGTCCTTACAGAGACGTCCACAGTCTAAGCCAGAAGTTCTCAGATCTATTAGACCTAAAGCCCATTTTATAGCTAATATTTTATGATGTCCTCTGTACTATCTTAAAATGAAATTCATATGTGAGTAATAAAAGACCATATTGTATTAGTTAAGGTACACTAATTGCTAAAACAAAGAGACCATATATTTAATAGTGTAAACACAATAGAAATTTATTTCTAGCTACTACATAGGACTGGGCAAATAAGGAAATGGTGGGGAAGAGAAATGGACATGGAGGGGTGAGTGGAGAAGGTCTCTGTGGGCCAAACCTGGAAGTGGCATGCATTACTTCCTCTCAGGTGCCATTGGCTAGAACTTAGTCACATGACCACAACTAACTACAAGAGTGGCTAAGAAATTGAGTCTACTTGTGGTGCCAGGGAAGAGAGGAGACATGCCTTTTGGTGAACATCTCACAGTTTTTGCAACAAATACAATACCTTGTTATTAGGAGACATAAAAGAAAAACAATTTGTAAGACAGTAATATTATTTTCATTATGTAAAGCCTTAGGCATGGCTATGTCCACATGAGAGCAGACATGAGAGTTGGATGCTTATTCCAACATGGAAAATCATGTGAACGGGAAGGCTTTAAATGCAGTTTAAGACAGGTGTGTTGTACTAGTGACTAACATAACCTTCCCCATTTTACCATTACTATCCAACAGGGGTACTGCTATTGGGTTGGCCAAAAAGTCAATTACATTTTTTTCATAAAATAAAAGACACATTTTTCATTTTCGCAAATAACTTTATTTGGGTATTTTTCAGTTTGTATAAAGCCAGGGGGCTCAGAGAAGGTTCGAAGAAGGAAGATGATGAGTTCAGTGTTAGTAGTTCTGCAGGACTCCATCCCTCCTTTCCTGGATTCCTCTTATAGTGTTCCATTGATTCCCCTTCTCTGGCTCACTCCTCCAGTTTCCTCCTTACAAAGTGTCTAAGAGTCAAACTTTCTGGATCGTCCCCTACACCCAGCCTAACAGTCACTTCCATCAACTGCAAGTGGAGGGGCAAAGCCCAGAGCACAGCACGCAGACACTCGGAGCTCTGCCACGCCTTTACCTTCGCTTCGTCTCCTGCCACGCTTCCTCTTGAACTCAGCACTCCAACCACACTGAAATATTTGCCTTGTTTTTTTAAAGAAGCCAGTTTTATGCATCAGAGCCTTCATAACTGTTATATCTCACCCTGGAAATTCTTTCTTCCTTGACTGATGAACTCCTCGTATTGTTTCTCAGGTGGCTTAAAACCCAACAAAGAACCACAATAATCCTCTTCACCCTCCCAAGGGAGGTTTAGTTGGAGAATGCAAGGCTGGTTCAATATTTGAAAGTGAATCAAAGTAATCAACCATATTAATAGCTAAAGAAAAAAATCACACAGTTGTGATTATCAATTGATGTCCCAAAAAGCACTTATTCATAATAAAAACTCTCAGAAAAAAAAAAACAGGAATAGAAGGGACCTTTCTCAACATTTATTAAGGAGTACCTACCAAAAGCTTATGGCTAGTATACTTTATGGTGAGAGGCTGCATGCTTTCACCTAAAATCAAGAACAAGGCAAGGCAGGATGCCCACTCTCATCAGTCTTATTCAATATGTATTAGAAGTTCTGACCAACTGAAAAAAATACAAAAAAGAAATAAATGGCATACAGATCAGAAAGGAAGAAATAAAACTGTCTCTATTTGCATATGACATGTTTGCTTATGTAGTAATCCCATGGAACATACAAAAAAACCCAAATAAATAAACAAAATAATCCAACTCCTAAAAAAAAAATAAGCATGTTCAGGAACCAATATAGCTAAATAATTCTGTAAAAGGAGAATACAATGGGAAGAGTCAGTCTACCCAATTTCAAGATGATGTGTAAAGCTGTGGTGTGTACAGAATAATAGACACATAGATCAATGGAACAGAGTAGAGAACCCAGAAATAAACCTATTCAAATATGCCTAACTAATTCTTTACAAAGGTATAAAAGTAGTTCAGTGGGAGAAGGCTACCTTTTTCAGTGAACCTCAACTTAAATCTCACATCTTATAAAACATTGACTCAAAAGGATCATTGGTTTAAATGTAAACTTCAAAACTATGAATCTTTCACCCAAGGTTGTGGAGTAAGGGGAAGCTGCACTCTCCTTCTCCCATGACCATGTCAAAATTGCAACTAAATTATAGAATAATCAACCTGGATAAACATTTGAAGACTAGCTGCCCAAAAGTCCTAAAACTAATGACATAGAGGAGAAGCAACATCAAGACTGGTAGGAGGGACAGAGATATGAAAAGAGCTGGCCGCACCCGCACATGTGGCACTTGACAATCTGGAGCAATATATCAGCTGCAGAGGTCCCCCCTGAGGAGTGAAGAATCTCAGCCCCATGCTGGGCTCCCAGCTTGGAACATGAGTGCTGCAAAGAGGAGCCCACATAACATCTGGCAGGGAATATCAGCGGGGGTTTAGTCTGCCCAAGGGAGACAGAAGAGTGCTGGAAACCCCAGGTGTCCTCTGAAAGGGACAGCATGCATATACTCACTGGTAGACACTCACCCCAGGCTCCAGTGGATGCAGAGTGGTTGGAGGCTGCCAGAGAGACTGAGTTGTGTGGCATTGGGGAGAGGGCTAAAAGGACAGCTGCCAATGTCCCTGTATTGAGTTCTCCTCCCAAATGGCCCATGAGCACCATCTTTCCTGGCTGAGCCATCCTCCCACATGGCATTACCTGTTGATCTACACTAGCTCCAAGTTGATGACTCCTTGAGGCCCTTCCCTACACAACTCATGCAAGGCCCGAGGCTCCTTGGTGGGAACCAGCCAGGGCCCTTCTTGTGGTAGTTCTTTAAAAACTCAAGAAATTCCAGTTAAGTTCAGGGGCTGTCAGAGACACACAGACAGAATCTGAGTTAGGTGGCTTCGGGGCAAGTGCCATCTTTCTACATGTTCAACTTTCCACAGGTACCAACTTTCCTGTAGTAAGACCTCTCTTCACATGGTGAAGTCTTAATCTGCATTAGCCTGATAAACTCTCCTAGCTCTACCCTCTTGACTCCCTGAGATCTGACCCCACCATAAGGCCCAAGTGAGTGGTGGCCGACCTCTGTGTGCCCTGAGACTTCTTCTGGGTGGCCTTAGACCCAGCACTGGTGCCAAGTTTGAATCTATACTAACCTTTTGAATACCACTCACTTCAGTCTGCTGATCATTGAGATGTTCTCTCATGCAACTTATATACTGCCTGCTGCTCTTTCAGTGGCTGAGCCTTGCAGGCATCTTGCAGATGGTGGCAGGTCTCGAGGTGCCTCAGGCCTTTTGCTGACCTTCTCAGGCTCAGTACTGGTAACAGACAGCCTCAGTTTGAAGCTTGGCACCTCCCACCTGCACCCAGGCCCAGAACAGTCAGCTACCAAATGTGGACTGCTTTGTAGCCCCTAACAGGTAGCTCTGGGCTAGTAAAAGGAAGTGTCTGACACTGACCTACACCACAATCCCTCCCAACAAGTCCCAGAAGCAACACAGCTGGTGGCTGGCTTCAGACCACAATAGGACACCATATTATTAGCTCCACAAGTGGTGCACCCAAAGGAAGGTCTTCACAGACACCAGACCAAGCTGGAGCAAATTCTGCTACAAGGAGTTGGCACCCCCATAACAGCTTGTACACTGTGATTGGGGCCAGTTCTCACAGCCAGCCTGACTGAGGACCAACAACATTCAAGGCCATGCCATTAGCAATCAAAGTTGTACTACAACAGGAGAGCACAATAACCTACACAGGGACACTCATAGGGTCAGGTGATCATGGACACAGTACCACTGAGCCCCATAGGACACCTATTACATAAGACCACCATGCCAGAAATAGGAGACAGAGCAGATCTCTCTAATACCTAGAAATAAACACAGAGAGATAGACAAAACGAGACAAAAGAAATGTCCCAAATGAAAGAATAAGAGAAATCTCTGAAAAAAAAAAGAACTAAATAAAATGGAAGCAAGCAAGCAACCAAGTACAGAATTCAAAACAATGTTTATAAAGATTCTCAAGAAACTTAGTGAGAATTTCAATAGTACATAAAAAGGACATAGAAACCATGAAAGAAAATCAGTCAGAAATGAAGAATACAATAACTAAAATGAATATACTAAAAAAGAATAAACATCAGATTAGATGAAGCAGAGGATCAACTCAGCAATTCGGAAGATAAGGAAGCAGAAAACACCCAATCAGAGCAGCAAAATAAAAAAAAATTTAATTAGGGTAGTTTAAGGGATGTCTGGGACAACATCAAGCATAGCAACATCTATAACATGGGGTACCAGAGGAGGAGAGAGAAGAAAATGACTGGACACGTCCTTAATCTGATGCAGGAAAAAGGTACACAAGTCTAGGAAGCCCAGAGTGTTCCAAACAAAATGAACCCAAAGAGGCCCACATCAAGACAAATAATACTTAAAGTGGGAAACTTGAAGGTAAAGTGAGACTCTTAAAAGCAGCAAGAAAAGACAGTTATTACCTACAAGGGAGATCCCATAACACTGTCAGCTGATTTCTCAGCAGAAACTTTGCAGGTGAGAAAAGATTAGCATGACATATTTAAAGTGATGAAATGCAAATACTTACAACCAAGGCTACTCTATCCAACAAGGCTATCAGTTAAAATTTAAGGAGAGATACAGAGCTTCCCAGATAAGAAAAAGTTAAAGGAGTTCATCACCACAAAAAACAATATTACAAAAAAAGTTTCTTGTATATAAAAAATATGAGTAATAAAATGGCAATAACTACATAGCTATCAATAATCACTTTAAATGTAAGTGCATTAAATACTCCAATCAAAAGACATAGAATAGCTCAATGGATAAGAGTACAAGACCCACATATATGCTGTCTACAAGAGAACTATCTCAGAAAAAAGATACATAGAGGCTAAAAATAAAAGGATGGAAAAAATATTTTATGCAAATGGAAATGAAAAAAAGCTGTAGTAGTTATACTTAATTCTGACAATGTAGACTTTAAAACAAAAGCTATAATAAAGACAAGGATATTACATAACAATAAAAGGGTCAATTCAACAAGAGGGTATAACCCTTGTAAACGTTTATGCATCCAATATGGGAGCACCTACCTATATAAAGCAAATATTGAGAGGTGTAATGGGAGAGATTGGCAGAAATACAGTCATTGTAGGAGAATGCCCATTTAACAGCCCATTGACATCAGTGGATAGATCATCCAGACAGAAAATCAACAAGAAAAGAGTAGTCTTAAATGACACATTAGACCAGATGTATTTAATTGATAATTTTAGAGTATTTCACCCCAAAGCAGCAGAATATACATGAAACAGTTTCCAGGATAGACTACATGGGAAGCCACAAAACAAGTCTCAATAAGCTAAGAAGATTGAAATCATATCAAGCATCTTCTCTAACCACAATGGTGTGAAATTAGAAATCAATTACAAGAAAAAAATTTAAAAATACAAAAACAAATGGAGGCTAAATAACATGTTACTAGACAATACAGGGGTTAACAATAAGATCAAGAAAAAAATCAAAAGATACTCTGAGATCAATGAGAATAAAACACAACAACCCAAACTCTATGGGACACAGTGAAAGCAGGACTCGGAGGCAAATTCATAGCAATACAGGCCTACCTCAAGAAAAAAGAAATATTTTAATTAAACATTTTAACATACACCTAAAAGACCTAAAAAAGGAACAACTAACAAGGCCTAAGGTGCATAGAAGGAAGAAAATAATAAAGATAGGAGTGGAAATAGACGAAATAGAGTCTAAAAAATATAAATGATAATGAAACAAAGAGCTGGTTCTTTGAAAAGATAAACAAGATTGATAAACCTTAAACCACACTCATCAAGATAAAAGAGGACCTAAGCAAATAAAATCAGAAATAAAAGAGGAAAAGTAAAAACTGATATCACAGAAATACAAAAATTATAAGAAAACACTATGAAAAATTATATGCTATAAAAGTGGACAGAGTGGAAGAAATGGGTAAATTCCTAGAATATACAATCTTCCAAGACTGAGTTAAAAAGAAACAGAAGATCTGAACAGAGTGATCACAACCAATGAAATTGAATCAGTAATAAAAAAAATTTTAGTACAAACAAAAAGTTTTGAACCAGATGGCTTTATAGGTGACTATTACTAAACATTCAAAGAAAAATTTAAACCTATCCTTCTCAAGTTATTTCAAAAAAATTCAAGAGGAGGGAGGCTTCCAAACTCATATAAAGCCAGCATTATCCCAATTCCAAAACTAGACAAAGTCTTACAAATAAAGAAAATTATAGGCCAATATCCCTGGTGAACATAAATGAAAAATCATCAACCAAATATCAGTGAACCAAATTCAGCAGTACATTAAAGATCATACACCACAATCCAGTGAGATTTATTGATGGAATAAATCTGTATAATTGGTTCAAATCTTGATATTGGTTCAATATCTATAAATTGATTAACATGATACACTATGTAAAAATGAAGGATACAAATTATGTTATATTAATAGATGCATGAAAAGCATTTGACAAAATCTGGCACCCATTATGAGAAAAACTCTCAGCAAAGTGAGAGTAGAGGGAACACACCTAAACATAATAAAGGCCATATATGACAAGCCCATAGCCAACATCATACTCATTGGGGAAAAACTAAAAGCATTTTCTTTAAGATCAAGAACAAGACATGGATGTCCACTTTCACCACTCTTATTCAACATAGTACTGAGAGTCCTAGCCACAGCAATCAGACAAGAAGTAAAAGTTATCTAAATTGGAAAGGAAGATGTAAAGTTGTCATTATTTGCAAATGACATGACCGTGTATATAGAGAACCCTAAAGACTCCACAAAAAAACTGCTAGAACTGAAAAATTCAGTAAAGTAGCAAGATACAAAATAAATATTTAGAAATCATTTTTTACATGAATAATGAACTATCACAAGAAATTTCAAAAAAAAAAAAAAACAATCCCAGTTACAATCATATCCAAAAATAAAATAGCTAAAAATAAATTTAATGGAGGAGATAAAAAGACTTGTACTAAGAAAATTATAAGACACTGAAGAAACAAATTGAAGAAGATGTGAATTACTGGAAGGAGACACCATGCTCAAGGACCAGAAGAATTAACATCATTCAAACGTCCATACTATCTAAAGCAATCTCTAGATTCAACATAACTGCTATCAATATATCAATGGCATTTTCCACAGAACTAGAACAAATATTCCAAAAATTTATTTGGAACCACAAAAGACCCAACTACCTGCGGCAATCTTGAGAAGGAAGAACAAAGTTGAAGGTATCACACTACCTGATATCAAACTATATTATATGCCTATAGTAATCAAAACAGTGTGGTACTGGATTAAAACAGACCCATAGATCAGTAGAACCAATAGAGAGCCCCAAAATAAAGCCATGCTTATGTGGTCAATTAATATATGACAAAACAGGAAAGAATATACAATGATGTAAAGACATTCTATTCAATAAATGCTGTTGGGAAAATTAGATACATGTAAAAAAGAAATAAAACTAGACCACCTTCTTACATCACATACAAGAATAAACTCAAAATTTATAAAGACTTAAATGTAAGACTCAAAAGCATAAAACTCCTAGAAAAAAAAAACATAGGCAGTAAACTCTGAAATTTTTCTGAGCGACATTTTTTGATAATGTCACCTCAGGCAAGTGAACGAAAGAAACACTAAACAATGAGACTACATCAAACTAAAATTCTTTTGCACAGCAAAACCAAAACACAATCCACTGATTGGGAGAGCACATTCGCCAATGGTATATCTGATAAGGAGTTAATATCCAAAATTTATAAAGAACTCATTTAACTCAACACCAAAAATCAAGCAGTCCAATTTTAAAAATAGACCTGAGTAGACACTTCTCCAAAGAGACATACAGATGGCCCATAGACACATAAAAAGATGCCCAATGTCACTAATCACTAGAGAAATGCACATGAGATACCACTTCACACCTGTCAGGAAGGCAATCATCAATCAATCCACAAACAAGTGTTAGTAAGGATGTGAAGCAAAGGCAACACACTGCAGTCACTGTGGGAAAAAGCATGGAAATTTCTCAAAAAATTAAAACAGGACTAACATATAACCCAGTGATTCTACTTTTGGATGTTTATCCAAGGAAATCAGAACACTAATTTGAAAAGATACATGCATTCCTATGTTTACTATAGCATTATTTACAATAGCCAAGGAAGATACAAAAGCGACCTAACCATCAACAGATGAGTGGATAATAAAACTGTGGTATACATACACAATATGACATTACCTGGCCATAAAAATGAATGAAATCTTATCATTTCTGACAACACAGATGGACCTAGAGGGTATTATCCTAAGCTAGATAAGTCAGACAGAAAAAGACAAATACCATGTGACTTCACTAATCTGTGGAATCTAATAAACAAAATAAGTGAACAAACAAACCAGAAACAAAGTCCCAGACGCAGGGAATAAATTGATGGTTGCCAGGTGAGATGGGAATTGGGGGGCTAGGTAAAAGCAGTGAAGGGACTGAGAAGTACAGGTTGGTGGTTACAGGAGAGTCATGGGCATGTTTAGGAAGGATGATCAATAACATGGTAGTAACTATTGTGAGAGTAGATACTAGACTTATCGAGGGATCAATTTTGTAAGTTATAGAAATGTCTAAGACTATGCCATACACCTGAAACTAATATGCTACTGTTTATCAACTATCACGGAAAAGTAAAATAAAGCTTGGTTCCCCTTGATCACTGTCATCATCATTGCTACGACATCATAGTTACCGTACCCTGAGAGCTCACTCTGTTCCAGAAACCATGTAAAACATTTCACCTGCCGCCTAATGTGCCATCATCGCAGTCTAAGGGTTCATTTAGGAGTTCCAGAAGTCAGGCTGGATGTTGGGCAGTGCCGAACACCTTTTTCCTGTGATAGCAACCTGGCTCCATTTGCTTAACCTTTCGAAGCCTCAGTTTCCTGATCTATAAACTAAGGATGGTCTCTGTTTTATAAAGCAACTCTTTGTGCAGAACTCTGAGCGCACGCTTGGCGCAGAGCAAGCATTCCATAAATGTCAGCGGTTTTACAGGCTCGTTTAATTCTTATGACAGCCCTGCAAGAGGGTTTACAGCTGAATAAGCTGAGGTTCAGAGAGGCTAAGCGGCATCCCAGAATCCAACTAACAGCTAACAAGTGCCAGAGGTAGGATTTAAACCAAGCTGGTTCTCACCATGGTCTTAGCCCTCAGCCATTATTCTGTCTTGTTTCCCCGTTGTGGGTATCAGCATGAGTGATAAAGCCAGCATTGCCCTAAGCACAATGCAGGAAAAAAAGAAAAGAAAAGAAAAACTGAACTCACACACACAGACTCTTACAATTTCTGGGCAGGAAATGCAGGTGGGAGGGGATCTCTGCAGGTCCTCTCGGAGGGTGCCAGGGTTCCGAGCCTGAGGCGGCTGGCTGGTTCTGGCGGCTCCCTAAAAGGGGCAGTGGAACTCAGAGTATCTCTCCTCAAGAAAGCTGAGCTGGGCAATTGCCCCCTCTGGAAAAAGGTATTACACGATCTCTTATTCCAAAATTCTGATTCGGACAGCTCCAAAAACCAAAAGATTTCGTAACTCATTCAATGGCAGGACTTGACTTGAACTGAATTGACGTGAGTTCTTCATCATCTTGGGGGCCTCACTTGGGATGAACAATCACATGCTCACTGCAGAAATAATCCTGTGATGATTTACTGAGATCTCACTAAAATCTGAAGAATTTTCAGTTCTGGAACACATCTGCTACCCCATGTATTCTGAATAAAGGCTTAGGAGCTCTTTTATTTATTTTTATTTTTTTTTTTTAAGTTTCTGACCATTCTTACTAATTAATTACCAGAGCAAAGAATACAAACCCTCCAGATTTTATTCACAGAATGACCTTCCATCAAGAGCTCTTCAGAGGACTTTTTGTTCCCCAACAAGGAAGAATAAGAAGCCCCAGACCACACGTGTGGTCCAGCTCTACCTGAACGCCGGCCAGTGCTTCCTAGAGCTGTGGCGGTCGACTCTGTCTTGTAGAAGTCTCCTGCCCAGAATGCTGACTCTGGTGAGACTTTTTGATGCCAGGCCTGCGGATAAAGGTGCAGACAAGGAAGGGGATCTCTCTGCCCCTCCCCAGCCTTCCTCCCCTGGCACATCTAGGATCAGCAATCGTTTGCCCACAGTATTTTCCACATAATGAGAAAGCATATACTTCGTGCATAAATTCCACATCGTGCTTGCTCCTTCTTCACTATTGATTTGAATGAGACAAAATGTTCAATGAGGTATATAGTCCTGGTCTTATTTAAAATTGCAGGTTCAGAACTGCAAAGAAGAGTAGCTCCGAATAAACGACCCGTATCTCACTAGTTCTGATGGGTCTATTGTCTAACATTAAAGACCCCATTTAGCCACTTTGATGTGGCGTTGAATAGGTGGAGCATCATTTTACCACCATTTGTTTAGCTCCGCTTTGGCAAATGTCAAGTCCAAGTCTGTGTTGTTTGGACTGCAGCGGACGAAATGAGGTCAGCAGCCTCCCCATGGGCTTTCTGTCTGACTGACACCACCTCAAAGACCTTCACTCCACCAGGAATTGTGACTCACGGGAGCAGCGACTCAATAAGGCTTCTGGTTGCTTTCTTCTTTTCAAAATAAATATCACAGATCAGGGAACACAGACTCCAGCTCCAGAGCTCACCGAGAGAGCAAACTCAGTGATGACTTGGAGCATTTAAAGTGAAAACAGACGGAAAATGTTTCTATGTTTGGTCACTTTTAAATTATTCTCAAAGGTAGGGTCCCTCCAGGACAGCGCCTCACTCCTCCCCTTCTCACCGGTTATCTGTCTTTGGCCAACAAATCGTCGTGGGAGATTCCTTTTCCAATACATAGATGGGAGGAAGAAAGACAAAACTGGTTTCTTTTTCTGAGTTGAATTCAATTTTACAAACAAAGTGAGCACCTGCTGATGGCCAGGTATTGTGTTTGGCACTAGGGATAAAAAAGGAAACAAACAAACTGGCAATTACAGTCACGTTGAAGGGGACAGACCAGTTGACTCTCACAGGTGAGAAGTTAGCATAAGATGCTACAAAAGTACACAAAGTGTAAGAGTCAGTCAACTTGGCATTGGTGAGGATGTGGGAGAATCAGGGAAGGCTTCCTGGAGGAGGGGACAGCTATTCTATGTTCTCAAGATTGAATAGGAGTTTCCCAAGCAAATGGGTGAGAAGGGGATGGAGACACTGTACGCAGAGAACAGCTTTAGCAAAGGTTCTGAGGCAAGTACGCAGTGTGAATTATATTGCATGCAACTTAAAGTATTTCAGCCTAGACAGAGAGATGTATGTATTAATTTTAATCTACACCCTAGAAGCAATTTATTAACATCTGAAGGACTCTGATCAGTCATGCACATCCCAGAGGGTTTTCTAAGCTTCTAACAAGAGCTTCAGCAATCTTTTTTTTTCTAGCTTTACTGATATTACCTATAACATGTGTATGTTTAAGGTGTACAGTATGACAATTTGATACATATATACTGCAAATGTTTACCACAATAGTTAGTTAGCACCTTCATCCCCTCACATAATTACTGTTTTGTGTGAGTGGTGATAAAATTTAAAATCTATCAACAACTTTCAAGTATTTACTACATCACTGCTATAGTCCCCACACTGCACATTAGATCCCTGGAACTCTGTCTTGTAGGGGGAGGTTTGCACCTTGGACCAGCAGCTTCTGATTTGCCTTCCCACCCACCCCTAGTCCCTGGGAACCAGGACTCTGTTCTCTGTTTCTGTGAGTTCTGTTTCTCTTTAGATTCCTCATAAGATGAGAGCGTACAGTCTTTCTCTTTCTCTTTCTGACTTCTTACAGTTAACATAATGCCCTCAAGTTCATCCACGTGGTCACAAAGTCAGGATCTCCCTATTTATGGCTAAATTTTGTATTTATAGTACACATACATACTATATATGTGCATATATAGTATATATATAGTACATAATATATATAGTGTATATATAGTGTGTGTATAGTACATATACCGTATAGTATATACACTATATATACTATATACTATATATACTATAAAATATATATAGTGTGTGTATATATATATTCTTTATCTATTCTCATTGCTGATGGACATTTAAGTTGTGTCCATGTCTCATCTACTGTGAATAATGCTGCAATGAACTGGAGGTACAAATATCTCTCTGAGGCAGTGATTTCCTTTTACTTGAATACATACCAAGGAGGGAGATTGCTGGATCATATGCTAGTTTGGCTCCATTTTTGTTTTTGTGAGGAACTTATGCACTGTTTCCCGCACTAGCTGCACCAATTTGCATCCCCACTAACAGTGTGTGAGGCACTTTGCCCTATTTCCTCACCGACACCCATCTTCTGTCTTTCTGCGAACAGCCATTCTACCGAGTATGAAGTGACACCTCATCGTGGCTTGACTTGCAGTCCCCTAGTGAGCAGTGGTGTTGAGCATCTTTTTGTGTATCCGTTGGCCATCTGTATGTCTTCACTAGAAAAAGGTCTAGTCAAGTCCTTTGCCCATTTTTAATTGGATTTTTTTTTGTTTGCTATTGAGTGATATGAGTTCATCATCTATTTTGGATATTAACACTTTATCAGAGAGGTGTTTTGCAAATATTTTCTCCCATTTTGTAGGTCACCTTTGTATTTTGCTGATTGTTTCTTTTGTTGTGCAAACAACCAAAAAAAAGCTTTTTAGTGTGATAGTAGTCCTGCTTGTTTGCTTTCGCTTTTTTTTTTTGCTTGTACTCTTGGTATCATATCTAAAAAAATATTTTCCAAAACCAATGTCAAGGAGCTTTTTCCTGTTTTCCTGTAGTCATTTTACAGTTTGGTGTCGTACACTGACATCTCCAATCCATTTGGGGTTCATTTATGTGTGAGACAGATGTCTAATTTTCCTTCTGCATGTGGGTATCCAGTCTTCCCAACACCATTTATTGAAGAGGCGATCTATTCCCCATGGAGTATTTTTAGCTTCCTTGTCAAATATCACACACGTGTGTGTCCATCTCTGGGTGGAGCTTCGGCCATCTTTATCTTCTGTCGACACTCGAGGGTTTGTTCCCTTGTACAATGGGTTTAGACACGATTTTTCATTTGCAAAATGAATGGTACAAAAGGTGTGTGGATAGCTACAAGTCTAATACAAGCCCTCCATGCTTACATAAACAGAGCGTATAAGAATGTTGGAGGCTCCCAGGGGTGTCCAACCCGTGGCCCGTGGGCCGCCTGCAGCCCAGGATGGCTATGAATGCGGCCCAACACAAAATCGTAAATTTACTTAACACACTATGAGATTCTTTCGTGATTACATGTCGCAATGTATTTAGTGTGTGGCCCGAGACAACACTTCTTCTTCCCGTGTGGCCCAGAGACGCCAGAAGTGTGGACCCCTTTTACCCTTTATAGCAGCCCTCCCAGCCTGAGACGCCACCTGATCTTTGCGCTGCACTTAACAGGTGAGACTTTCACCTGATCCTGTCTAGCAGCTCAGGTGAATTCTACCACTAGAATATGGTCTCATCATGCCAGGTGTGTGTCAGGCAGAGAGCAAAAACGTCATCAAACATAAAACAGGACCGTGCCTCACATACGCTGCCAGCTTATCAGTTACTGCTTGTACATAGGGCAGAATTTGGTCTGGATCTTGCTTTCAACACAGACGACCACGGCCTGTACTTGGGCAGCTGTGAGACAGGACCTGTATGGTCCTCAGCTCCCCTTAACTATGGGACAAGGTAGAAACCCTGCACGAAGAACCTAATGATTATAAGCAGCTAAATTGGCTGGAGCCGTTTTTCCGCAGCACGACTCCTTTGTTTGTTTTTAACAGTGCTAGCCATCCTTCCCCACCTCTCCAGGGAGGGAGTTAGTCAAGGTGGCTCGATTCAACTGAGCAGCAGGAAGCACAGCATCCCATGGAAAGAAGCCCAACTGCCACCAGGAGGGCAATAGCAGTTCTGACAAATCAGGGTGATGTCATGACAAAAATAAGATGACCACTTGGCAAGTGGGAGAGCTGAGGGCAGGACGGAAAGGGGTGTGAGGCGCAGGTTAGGAGGAGTGAGTCAGGGCTGAGGCTGTGCCCAGCAGGTGATGGCCAGAGTGTACCTTTGTCATGGTGCCAGAACACATTGACTCAGCTTAAAGGAGCCACATGCACCTGGACATCAGTCACGAATCCACAGCCAAACTAATCACCCACTGCTTCTCTACCTCCCCAAGTCAGCTCTGCCTTGTGTTTAACATTCAGCTCATCAGCATCACCATCCACTTACGAATCGTCCTGGGTACCTCCAATATCATCTTTCCCATTTTAATCAATTGCAAAATCTGAAAACTTCTACCAAGTATTTCTAGACACCATCCCCGACCACCTTGGTTCCAGCCCTCAACATCCCTCCGTGGGACCACTGCTGTAGCCCACACTGCAGGAGGCTCCTCGCAGGACCCCTGCGCGGCGCCCCCTTCCCCTCTGTACTGCGCACAGCTGCCTCTCTGCAGTGCACGCTAAAAGCCTTCCGCGGCTCCCTGCAGACAAAATTCCAGAGCATGGTGTATTAGAATGATTTCGTTACAAGTGATAGAAACCTAAGCAGGACTCTTTTGGGGGGAAAGGCAAAATTTTGGGGCTTTCACAGCTGAATTATGGGAAAAACAAGGGCTGTGCCTCAGGCATTTGAAGCGAGGGCTCACATGACATTGAATATTTTCTCTTCATTATCTCTTTGTCCTTTTCTACAAGCCTAGATGATGACCCATGGCCATTTGGCACTCACATTTACCTAGCTGTACCACTGGAGTGGGGAAGACCCCTCTTTTTTAAATTCCAATTTGAAAATTCCCATTAAAGACCTTCTATTGGTCTGGCTGGGATAATGAGCCTATCCCTTATCTAATGAATATGGCTTAGATGCAGAAGGGAAGTTATAATTACTGTACACCTCTGCTCAGGGGCCAAGAGCACAATGCACCATCAGTATTAATAAAAATGGATATCCTTAGATAATCTACCGAAGTTTTATCCATGAAAACATAGTCCACATAATTCCCTCCCTGGCCAGCTAACCCCTGGCAGTATGGTGCAGGAGTTCAGCCCCAGGCTCTGGAGTCAGAGAGATCTAGGTTCAAATCCCCACTTTTCCAGTTACATTAGTTGTGTGGTCTTGGACAATGTGCACAATCCCAGAGCCTCACTTTTCTAACCTGTAAAATGGGGAGGAAAGTATAATGATACCCTACGTGAAAATTTAAGGAGACAGCCATCGAGAGCACTTACAACCGAGCCCGGCTCACAGAGTGAGCTCGGTGAGCTAGCTCTTCCTGCTCCCAGCAGCCCCGGCAGGAATGGGCAGGCTTCAGAAGGCAGCAGGGACTCAGGCTTTACTGTTGCCAACGGAATGAGATCAGGGTTAATCAGAGGAACAGACTGACCTGATTCATAGCCCTCCAGTGAAGTGACCCATCTGACACTCCAGAGAAGGCAGTGCCAGGAAGAGGAACTGGTTGGCACGTGACATTCTCCAAAAGCAGGGCTGAGGGGTCCTTTCAAAGCGTGCTGTCTCCCTGCAGAGGAGGACATCTGGGAGGAGGCCATTCTCCAGCTCTGCGGTTATAATGCCACCAGCCTTGTGGGTCACAGCCTGAAATCATCTCTTTATTAAGTAATAATTAACAGGCCCCTGTAAAGGGAATCTGGGCCTAATTATCTGACTCATTAAGCTGCCCACTCGAAACCAGGAGGCTGTTTCACTACAGTGGCTGTGCTCTCGGGCAATTTTCAGGTTTCTGAAAGCGGCAATTGGAGTCTCACTTCGTGGGGGCTCAGGCTCAAGGTCGCAGGTTTAAGTGTACACATCCCTGAAGAAGAAGGCTCCAGCCAGGCATCTGATTCAAAGGACGAGTCCTCCCCTTTCCTGTACCGCAAGAGTTAAATTGCTCTTTAACACAGAGCAGGAGGAAGGGCTGAGGGACCAGCTGGGCAAGGAGTCAGCTCATTAGTATCCTCTAAGGAGGCGTTGAAATGAAGCAAGTTAAAAGCATATTAGTTTAGATGAGGCTTTGCATCAGTGAGGGGAGGTGTTTAGGTAGGAAGCAAATGTAATCATTTTGTGATGGGGCTTAATTTGGTAATTAATGAGGAAGTTGTCGGTATAATCTTTTAGGGAAGAAATCTGTCTTTATTAAGGAGAACCCAGGAGAAAAAATGTATCGGAATGCAGACAATTCACCAGTAAGGTCCTGGTGGTAAATGTGGGCGGTCTTTCTGCTCCATCTGTTTTGTATTGATTTGCCCAGACCGCTGCCTCTCCCAATGGAAATACAAAGAATATCGAACCTTGCAGGCAGTTGTGAGGCAAGCACGAGTTTCTTTCTGCTTCTCAGAAGGGCAGGCCAGCACCTCTGCCATGCTCCTCAGGAATCGCAGGGAGAGACCAGCCCATCCTCCTCCCTGGTGAGCCAGCCAGCCAGGTGCCTGCTGCCCTAAGGTCACCAGGGCTGTGTCGATGCCCCCAGGGGCCAGAAAAGGAGTCCCAGGGCAAAGTCTTCCAAAGTGGTTAAGGCAGGGCTCTGGAGACAGATGCCTGGGTTCAGCTTTCCACTTGGGGACTCAGCGGTGTGTGACCTCAGGCAAGCTACTCCACCGCCTGACCTTTAGTTCCTTGTGTGTTGTGGAGGACAGTAATTGTACCTATCTCAGAGGGCCGTTATGAGGACTGAGTCATTCTATGCAAAGAATTCACAGCAGTGCCTGGCACCGAAAGTCTGCTCAACAAGTGTCATCTATTATCTTGAACTTCACCATCCAATTTGGTCACCACTAACCACGTGTGAATGCTGAGCAACAGAAATGTGGCTGGTTTGGGATGGTAGGTGCTGTCAGTGTAAAATACACACAGATTTCAAAACTCTCACAAAAAAACAAAATATCTGACTGATAGTTTTTATTGATCATATATTGAGAGCTCCCAATTCTAATGAGGGCACTTTGGAGATATTGGGTTAAATATGTACATATCATTAAAATTAATTTTATCTGCTCCTTTTAATTTTTTATTTTGGTCAAAAGCACATAACACAAAATGTATCATCGTAACTATTTCTAAGTGGATTGTATAGTGGTGTTAAGGATATTTGCCTTGTGTAGCACAGATCTCCAGCACTTTTACATCTTGCAAATTTGAAACTCTACCCAGTAACTAACAACTCCCTCTTTCCTCCTCCCACCAGTGCTTGGCAACCACCATTCTATTTTATGCTCCTAAGAATTTGACAGCTTAGACGCCTCACATGAAGTGAAATCATACAGAATTTGTCTTTTTTTGTGACTCACTTCTTTCACTGAACACAATGCCCTCAAGGTTCCCCAGGTGGTAGCATGTAACAGGATTTCCTTCCTTTTCAAGGAGGCATAATATTCCATCCTTCTTTTTCTTCTTCTTTTTTTTGAAGATGACTACTGAAGATTGAACATTCTACTTGTAGTTTGCATTACATTTACATTGGATGGCACTAGTCTAGAGCTAGTGGTTCTCAGCCGCATTAGTCCTCATCCTTCCTTAGAACAATTAATTTGCAACACCCTCTTCACTCCCCTAAACAAACGTTGTAGATAATATAACTCATCTAGGTGCATAATTTCAAAAGATCAATATAATGGCCCAACTGTAATGTAAAAGATAAAGGAAAGGAATCTATAGCTTAAAATGTATTTCAATTTATGGTTAGACACGAGTACTCAAAGACAAAATAGTCAGATGCTTGAATCATCGCATATGCAGAGTCATCATTAACAGGGTAGCTATTTAATACCTCAAATTTTAGAATTATATTGCCATCAGAGACGTGATTTTTCTGAACTAAAACAATTCCATAAAGTTCCAGCAAAACAAAGTGCAACTTTTTATTTATATGTTTACATTCTTGTGAAAGTGAATATTAGTTTAAATGGATAAAAAATATGTATATATGGAAACTGTAATTAGATTCTAGATTCAGAGACTTATAGATTTCTCACCTAAATGAATGTCCAGTGGGGTATACAGAAATCAAGAGGCACCCAGAGCAATTTCTCATTGTTCAGAACTGTCCTGTGTATTGTATGACACCTGTATCCCAACATACCCTGGATGCCAGTGGCATCCTCCAGTCACTGGGACAACCAAAGCATCCTCTCTATCTTCCGATGCTCTCACTCAGAAACAGCAGAGCCCGTACTGAGCAGCATCGATATTGTATTGTGAGGACCACAGTGTGGTCCCAAAGTTTCAGTGTTCGGTGGGCTGCTCTGCTGCCCATCCTGCCTGGTGGTCCCATCCACACGAGGCTAGTCCTCCAGCCCAGCACTATCTTCCAGCACAGCCCAGAAGCCTCACGCACTGCTCTTCTGGAACCTCAAGCACAGCAGACCCCACATCGTTTCCTTCACACCCATGCCCCCGCTTGACAGCCAGGTTTCAACATCACCCATGTTGCATCAGAAACAAACAACTTCTTCTCTCCCTCCAGCCCCACCTCCAACCCTTGTAAGGCTGTTCTTTCTCTGCCCACTGTCTCTTCTTTTTACCTTGTAGCTTCTCGGCGGTTCCTTTTTGCTCTCCCTGACTCCAGTCTTCACTCTTCTCTGCTCCCCTTGTCCATCCTAACCCTCTATCAGGTTCCTATACAAACTTCACTCCTTATTAGCTGCCTATGGGCAACTCTATGTGTCTTCTTCCTCACCTGTTGAATGGGATCGCGGCACCTGCCTTGTACTGCTGTAATGGAGAACAAACGAGAAAGTGCTTGTAAGCACCAAGCACCAGCTCGGAGCACTGGAGAAAAGCAAATGCTGTTTCTCTAGACCCTGTTTTCTCATCTTGAGCCTTGTTCCTTTTCTCCAGGCACGGAGCTAAACGTTTACCCATATCCCGCATCATCCCATCCAGGCAGCCTTCCCAACACAGACCGCAAGAGGAACTAAAACAGATCTTTTCCAGATAAACATCAAGCAAATATTTTTAAAACATCAATTTGAAGAAGCATCCAATTGATGCCAGCCCAGGGTGTACCCATAGGCATCTGAGGGTTAACCAAAGAGAATGGCGCTAGACGGGCTGGGTCCTACTGAGTCTGGAAGTTACACTCACTCAGGCTTCCGTGTGGACGTCACAGCTTCAGACACCCTCGGGGATCGCCACATCCCCCCCAAGGGAATTCACATCCGTCCATTCCCATTTCCCGGTGTAGGGAGGAAGGAGTGGCGTTCCAAACTCCTGAAGCTGGGGGGGGAGGGTGGAGCCAGTTTAACAACCCCCCCCCCCCCCCCCGTCCCCCCACTCCCGTGCCAGGACTACGGTGTGTGGCGGGGGGAGGAATAAACTAAAAGCCAAGATGGTGACCGTGAAGGGGAGGTGTCTAGCCTGGGAAAGGCTTGGATTGGATGAGGGCATGAAACGGGAAGATCTAAAAAAGGGATGGGGGAGGGCCCAGCCCAGGCCCAAACTCCAGACCCAGCCCCTGCAGAACCAGGAAAGAGACTGGTGAGTTTTAAGAAAAGCCTCTCAAGCCCAGGATAATATAATTAAGGCTTAACAAGGCCCCGGTCTTCATTCACTCCTTGGTTCTTACGCTCTCCACAGCAGCCATGTGGCTCCGTGGGCGTGGCTCCCATAGCTGGGCCTGGCGGCGTAGCACCCACTGGAGCACACCCGGGAACAGAGACTAAACTAGCTGGACGGGGACAGAATCTGAGCTGGACGGGGCTTTGGCATGGACTGAACTGAACTACAGAAGCTTCAGATGTCCTGCTGCTGCTGGGCCAATGGCACAGAATCTCTGGGCACTGGTCCTCTTGGGCTTGGTGAAGACAGGTGTAGGCGTGTGGCCCCAGAGGCTGGGCTTTCCCCACAGCAAGACGGCGCTGAGCCGTCTGGTCATGGATGAGACACCGAGCACCTGGGGGCAGTCCTTTATTTTTGCTCCAACAAATCTTACCACTATACCTCATCCTCCTATGCATGGGTCCCCAAAATACTTTTCACGTGACTCCATGGAAGAACCCTATTTGCACCAGCAACGAGGGGGCCTGTCTTCGTCCCCATTGGTATGGCTGCATCAGGACTCAGGCAACTGTGCCAGGGCCCAGGGCCTGCTGGCTCCGGGGAACTTTTCCTGCCCTGGCTGTTCTGGACCATCCTTCCCTTCTTGGAAGTTCTGGAACACCCACCAAGCACACATCTCAGGAACTTCTCAGCTGGGTGGCCTTTTCTCCCAGTGAAATGATGAACCGCTCGGGGGCAGAAGCAGCATCCTGTTCTTCCTCCCCACCCCCACAGCCCCGTGATACAACTATGTGAAGAGATCAAATAAAATGTCCCATTAATGAAGGATAAAGGGAAAAATTAAGGGAAGTTAAGGGGAAAATGTGGGAGTTTGGGGATAAGAGAAGACTTGAGTTCACTTTCTCTGAGGCGGCTTGGGCACAGTGCCGATGGAAGGGGCTGTGGAGAGGTGGCCCTGTGGTTCTGTGGCCCTTCTTTCCTCAGGAGCTTTGTTCTGCCCAGCACACATGCTGGACTCTCAGAAGAATGCTCCCCATGAGCAGATTTGGCCACAAATGATCAGAGAGAGATCAAAATTAGGTGCAGTTTCTAACTAAAAAGCTGAAGGTCACCTCAGAACACCTTATGGAGATGAGCTTTATCAACCAATGGCGCTTACCAACAGCAGAGAGAACATTGTTTTGGCATGAGAATCCAAGTCCATTTGAAGGCTCCTCCTGAAAAAAAAGCAATTTTTTTTTTTTAAGAAAAACAGCTCATTCCTAAAGTTGTTTCTTCCAAATATAGAACCTACTTAAACAAAGTTTAACCTTTCTGAGGTTCAAGTTCATTTATTCTCTGCATATACAATTTCATCACCTCCTTCATGTCTAAGAACAAAGGCTTGTTAAAAAGAACAAGTTTCTAAAGTCTCCTTGGCTATCAAATATTTCTTCAGAGGAAACGCTTTGATGAGTTAAGTGTAAATGAGTATGAAACATACAGACTAGATTTCTCACATAATAGACATGAACTTGAGAATTAAGAGGGAATTTTGGGGGGGGCAAAATATGGTTTGGATTTGGGTTCTGCCTGAATTTGGGTTCAACACAAATGCTGATTAGCTTAAAGAACACAGATTTGCCCTGTGTCTCCCTCCCCACGTTCAGCCTGAGGCATTGGCGCTCATTCTTTCTCAAGAGTTAATGCCAGACAGCAAAGGCTAGGGAGGGTTTTTAGTGAGAGAATTCACAGATTTCTAATGTTTAAGAACCAAATCATCATGTAACAGATTCACTTCCCACCAGCCTGGTTTTCAAGCATCTTTCAGAAACACCTCTCTGTTGACTGAAGCAGCTCACGAACTGGGAGGAACTCTGAGCCCTGTGTTTTGGTGAAGACAAGCCATCTGGTAACCAGACTGTGTGGCTGGTAACCCCATTTCAGGAGGCCTTTTCCTGCCCGGGGGTAGATGATTTCACCAGTGGCGGCCTTGGTGCCACATTTCACATCCACCCCCAGTGAGCTCAGCTGATGTTTTCTGTAGTCAGCACTTGCTTTCGTATAGAGTAGAGAAGGGATTAAAAGGGATCAGGGAGGTGAAAGCAGTTGACAGTGTCTGTGGCACATGGAAGGTGCTCATTATATGTCGGTTCTGGCTCAAAAACCTGAAAATAGACCCCTGTTTCCTTTGAGGATGGGAGCTGCTCATCCCTCACAGCCTTGCAGAGGGGTGGGCCTGCCTGAAGGACCAGGGAGTCCTGTTTCACTGGCACAGACCCATGCTGGGCAAACAAGCTACATCCCAGGGGCTTGAAACTGGGTTACAGAGATTTCTGTTGTCCAGGCACGGGGGCACGGGGGCACGGGGGCACGGGGGCACGGGGCTGGATGGAATGCAGAGTAAGCCCCAGGATAGCATTTCTCTCCTTGTGCACAGAGAAAGCCCAGCCACAAATAGGAAGGGGATGGAGCAGCAACACAGAGAAAATAGAGATGAGAGGCTGTGCCCTCCTCCTTTGAACCAGTCATGCATCCTTCCAGTTCTGCCTCCCAAGGAGGAGTCATTTTTTAACAGCTTTATTGAAATATTATAGTTCACATACCATACAACTCACCCATTTGAAGTGTGCGATGCAGTGGTTGTCAGTGTACTCACAGAGATGGGCAACCGTCCTCTCAATCATTTTCAGAACATTTTCATCATCTCAAAAGGATCCCTCATTTAGCTATCACCTCTTCTTCCATCATCCCCTCCCCCTAGCCCTAGGCAACCACAAATCTACTTTCTATCTCTATAGTTTTTCCTCTTCTGGGATTTCATATGAATAAGATTATAAATATGTGGTCCTTGGCAACTGGTTCCTTTCATTTAGCAAAATGTTTTTCAGGTTTATCCATATCATAGCATGGATCAGTGCTTCATTCTTTTTTATGGGTGAATAATATTCCATTGTATGGATATACCAGCTTTTTTCCAATCATCAGTTGATAGGCATTTGGATCATTTTTACCTTTTTGCTATTATGAATAATACTGCTGAATATTCATGTACCCCAATTATATCTTGACTTCTCCACCTTGGCCTAAGCCACTGTCTACAAGAATCTCACTCCCCTATTCTTCCCCCTCTCCAACCCACTTTCCACCTGTCTGCCAGAAGGATCTTTTAGAAATGTAAATCAGATAATGTCATTCCCAAGTTTAAAATTTGTGAGTGGATTCCCGTTGTGCTAGAGAAAAAAACCCACCCCATGAGCAACAAAGCTCTGTGTATTACATTCCATTTCATCAGCTACACTTCCCCTCATTCACCTCCCTCCAGGCCCACGGTCTTCTCTCACATCCTTAGCATTCTGTCCTCTCTGCCTTGAATTGCATGTTGCTGTCACCTCAATGTGGCTTCAACGTGGCCTTGGAGTTGAAGAGAGGCAATCAGTGCTCCTCTGGGTGAAGTCGGGCCCAATCCCAACCCCACCTCTGCTCTGTTCTTTCTCACAGTATTCACTTTTTCTTGTACAATTTACAGAATTTGAAATGTCTTGTTTATTTAATTGTTTATTACTCACCTTGCTCCATGTAAAGCCTGTTTTATTTACAGCTGCTTTCACAAAGTCTAGAACAGCAGTGCTTGCTGTTGACAGAATGAAGGTGGGTTCTGTAGGGGTAAAGTGAGGAACTTTGGTTTTTAACTCCAGTTTTTATTTCTAGTCTTTCTTAAGGCCTCACCTTGGGTACGATGAGACACACATCTCTGTGTTTTCATAATAAGCTCTTCTTTCCTTTTGAGTCAATTTGAGTGGGTTCTGTTCCTTACAACTCAACAATTCATGACTAACAATTTTTTCTACCAGCTGGTCACTTGTATCCTTTCAAAACGGCCGTTGTTGGGCATAAATTGCTTTTGAGTTGGTTCTTTGTCTCTGCACATTTATTTCTCCAAATCTCCCCCTACAGCTTTCCAAACTCTTCTGTGTCCCTTTAAAATCACTCCCATATTTGTACACCTATGTTCATGGAAGCATTATTCACAATAGCCAGGAAGTAAAAGAAACTCAAGTGCATCTATCAATGGATGAATGGATAAATAAAATTTTATATATATATTCCACACACAATGGAATGCTATTCATCCTTAAGAAGGAAAGAAATCCTATCACATGCTATATCATGTATGAACCTTCAGTACATTGTGCGAATTGAAATAAGCCAGTCACAAAAAGACAAATGCTGTATGATTTCATTTATATGAAGTATCTAAAGTGGTTAATGTCATATAATCAAAAAGTGGAATGGTGGTTACCAGGAGCTGGAGGGAAGGGGAAATGGGATGTTGTTTAATGAAAGTTTCAGTTTTGCAAGATGAAAAAGTTTGAGATCTGTTTCCCAACAATATGAATATACTTAACACTACAAAACTTTACACTTAAAAATAATTAAATGGTAAATTTTAGGTCATGCAGGTTTTCTTTTACCACAATTTAAAAAGTGTTTTAAAAAAGCATCTCTACTTCATTCTCCTTCTCTCTCATCCCAATCATCTCTAAGTCCAGACCATCACTCCTGCTGGGCTAGACCCTAACCTTGGTGCAGGCCCTGTCTGCAGAAGCTCTCAGGCCCGAGGGCATATCCATTAGACAGTCTCTATTCTGTAGAGTACAACAAAAGGCAGGGCCGTTTCCCGGGTGACCGTAGCTGGAGGCTCCTTGGTTTCCAGCAAGGGGTGACTGCACACCAGTTATTTCCCATGAGTATGTTTCAAATGAGTTCTGGCCTTGTCATAGGTTTTCTGGACAAGGCTAGATTGCACCCATTTTAAAGTCTTCATTTTTGCCTCTCTCCAGTTGATTACTCTTTGTCCCCGTCATGAATGTTGCAGGAACTAGGATAATAGACTTAAGTAGGCTTTGGGGCATGAAAACCAAGAACACTGTTTAGGAGATGTTTTTAAATAAGTAGGTACAACAGGAACCAATTCATCCCTAAGCTTCTTACTATGTAAACCCTTATATGATATCAAGTTGATTTGAGTTCACTCTGACAGCAACTACAAAAATAATATCTGACATTTGTTGTACACTTACTATTTTTCTAAGGACTTAAAATATCTTTTCCATTTTATCTCATAAAGCTATTGTGACTATACCTATTTTACAGATGAGGAAAATGGAGGCCCAGTGAGTAACTTGCCCAAGGTCACATGACCAAGAAAGAGAGCCAAGATTTCTTTCTTTGTCACTAATTTTTGACATTTTTAATAGAATGTACCTTGGAGAAGTCCTTTTTGGAATGAGGTAATTAAGTGTTCTGTTTGCTTCTGGAATTTGATGATCTAGCTCTTTCCATAGGTTTGGGAAGTTCTCAGCCACTATTCATTTGAATAGGCTCACTGTCCCACTTTCCCTTCTGGTATGTCTATTATTCTTTTTTTTTTTAATGATTTATTTATTTATTTGTGGAGGGAGAGGAAGGGCAGGAGCCCCTAACCAGGGACCGGGCCTGGAACCCAGGCGTGTGCCCTGACCTGGAATTGACAACCTTTTGGTTTGCAGGCCAGAGCTCAATCCACTGAGCCACATAAGCCAAGGTCCTCATATTCTTATATTATTCTTTCTGGTGGAGTCAGATAGTTCTGGTAGAGTTCTTTCATTTCTTTTTATGCTCAAGTTTCTCTCTTCTTCTATCTGCATCATTTCTAGATTTCTATCTTCGACATCACTAATTCTTTCCTCCACTTGGTCTTCTCTATTTTCTAAACTCACTAGTTCATTCTTGATCTCGTTTACTGAGTTCTTCATCTATAGAATTTCTATTTGGTTCTCTTTTAAAGTTTCAGTCTCTTTGGTAAAGTAGCCATTTTGGTTGTCGATTTTATTTCTGAGTTTATTAAAGTACCTATCTGTGGTTTCTTGCAACTCACTGAGTTTTTTCAGAACATCTATCTTGAATTCTCTGTGATTTAAATCACATATTTCCACATCTTTAAATTTATTTTCTGGAGATCTTTTATTTTGTTTCCAAGCTGTCTCATTACCTTGGTTATTCATGGTACTTGATGGATTTCTTCTCTGTCTAGGCATCTAGGTATGAGGGGCACTTCTCTAATAGATTGATCAGAAGTCTATTTTTTTCTAGTGGGTGTTGTTGAAGCACAAGATTTGTAGTTTCTCTAGCACTGCACTGGCTTTTAAGATCTCTGCAGGGTGGTGGAAGCTGTCCTGTGTTCTCTGGGAAGGTGGGCATCTCCTCTGTGATCAGGTTGCCTTGGTCTCAGAGCACCAGCCCTGCAGGAGAATGTGGTGGGTAATGGGGTTTCAAATCTGTGAAACCCCAGTGCTGTCCCCTGCAGCTAGACACTGCCAGGAGTGAAGCCTCAGGGGGCAGGGCTGGGGTGAACTGGGAGAGTCTGGTTGGTGCCTTTGCGGCTTTGTTCTCCCAGTAACGATGACTGGTGGACCTCAGCAGCCTCCTCTCTGCATTTTCCCCACCCCTGGGATTAGTTACAGAGTGCACCCATCACTCAGGGGAAAAGTGTTTCTGTAGGAGACCCAACATCTGAACACATGCCTGGATGAGTCCAAAGTGTGAGTGTGTAGACACCAGACTACATAGACCTCTGTTACTAATCCATCACATTTATTAAGTACCCATTAAGTACCCACCAAGGAAAAATCCCCGAATAAGGCTATATGGGTCCCCAAAGTAGGAGAAAAAGAACTCATAGGGAATGCCAAAGAATAATTTTAAATAAGTTCACATAAGTATCTCTTCAACATACATGAAAGGGAGTTGGACATACATGACTTGACTACCTATGGGAGAGAACAATGAACAGTCCAGCGGAATGTTTGAATCACGGACTCTCAGGTTGGAGAAGATCCGGGGTCATCTAATCCCATCGCCCACCCAAGGCAGAGATCTCTTCTATAGAATATATGGTGGTTCTGCCTTCAGTATAGAGGTAGCCGAGCCAGTTCTTTCGTTTTCCAGCTTTCGATGACCACAAAGTCCCTACTTTTCATCAGCCCAGCCTACCGTCCTCAGGGGAATTCTCCCGTTGGTCCCGGGGTTCCTCCCGGATCTGCATCAAACAGGTCACTTTTCTCGTTGCTGTGGTTGTGCTTCTTCACATGGAGAACGGGAAGAAGGCATGAGTCCACCGCCTACTCCGCTTGAGGACCATCCTAGTGTCTGCACTACATCGGAGTGCTAGGGGCTTTCTGTTTGCTTAAATGGCTCTGAAGCTAAGAGAGGTTAGGAAGCCTGTCCCAGGCCACACAGCCTAGAAGTACTAGGGCAGAGATTCAAGCGCAAACTCACCTCTTTCCTGCTATACTGCGCTGCCTCCCAAAGTCAGTTATCAGCATGCCCCTCACCTTCTCTTCTTATAGATCATCAAAAAAAAAAAAAAAGTCTGAACAAATATTTTCTAAGACTTTTTCCTCAGAGCACGTGTTCCTGATGTTGGTCATTCTCCAAATGTGCTGCAATTTGTCAACGTTTCTGTCCAAATGCAACAGAAGGCCAGAACACCATTCCCAGGGTGGCCAGTCCATCCTGAGGGCCTTGCTTGCCTTGCAAGCCGTCTCACCTGCCGAAGGTGGCTTCGCTGACTTCAGAGGCGTAGCTGCCCTATCAGGCATCTGGCCTGGGTGGGTCTTGGTGTAGCTGTGACCTCAGGTCTTTTTAATGTCAGCTACTTGCGAGCCAGAATTCACTATCCTTTACTTACACTATCGTCTCTGACAGATCTCAGTGGGATTCTTTTGGATTCCCTTCTTGATTTTGAGATGGCATTTCTATGTGTTATGTAGCATATTAACTCTCAGTTTAGGCTCCCTAAAGTTTTTTCAAATAGGTCTTCAGTGTTGTGATACAAGCCCCTGTGAGAATGTTGAACGTTCCAGGACCAAGGGCAGAGCCTTGAGACATTCTACTAACATCTGAGATTGTCCACAGAGTGGCTACTGTAAGTTGACTCATTAATGCTCTGTAGGTACAGTTGTCTACTTAGCTGTGGTTCCACTGAGCATGCTCTGTAGGTACAGTTGTCCACTTAGCTGTGGTTCCACGGAGCTATTTTTAATCTCAAATTTCCTCACATCCTTAACAGTTTATGTAGCAAAAGCCTGTGCAATACACCTTGCTGAAATCTGCCCAAAGCATCCTCTCTCAAATGTGTTTTATGGAACACTTGCTCAGTGGGATAATGTTAAATGGGCTTCTTTGGTGCAGAGTGTCTCAGAATCTTTATATGTTAAATATGTACTTTAACTCTAAGAGGAGCTATGATAGCATACTGGGTTTTTTTAAGTGTGTTTTTATTTTTAATTCTTTTCAACTTAGATGGGATTTATACTAGGAGATTTATTCATTTATAGCATTCAGTCTGGTAATCTCATGGGGAAAAGCATACATTAGCCTTGTGTTTCTTGTCCTTAGTGAATCTCTGCTGATATCCACTAATTAACGCTTTCTTCTGTGAGGATGGTCACAGACCACCTTGAATAACTTGATTTAGAATTTTATTGTGGATAAATACCAAGCTTGTTGATCTGAAGCTTTCAAAATCTACCTCTTTCCATCTGTCTCCTGACAAGGCTTTGTTTCTGAGTTTAACCAGCAATGGCTCTGAAATTCAGCACCATCATATTTATATGATATTTACCTGGAGATGACATCTGTAGCACAGTTAGGTGTTATCTTGGGATTCAGTTCCTTTCGACCAGTCCACGTTCTGCCTTTTTCCAGGTTGACTATCGTTCTGTTGATGCTGAACAAGTAAGTGCAATCCAAATAGCTCAGCTGCACAGTCAAGACAGACTCCGAGCTGACCTTGCCTCAGACACCCATGCTTTCCCCACGACTTCCCATTGACTTCTAACTCCTCCTTGCTAATTTGTATTTATTTTCTTCTAGACTTAGCAGACAACCCATCACTTTGTACAAGTCTTTCCTGAGTAAACATATCTCTCCCTTCTTTTATTGCTTTGCCAAGCATGCATTGGCTTGCCCTGTGTTCTCTATCACCTGTTTGTTAGAGAGTTTATTCAACAAGTGTTTGCTGAGTACCTACTGCCCAAGGTGTTGGGTAACTGAGAGTGGACAGGCCAAAAGCAGTCTTGGAATTAATAAGCTTAAAGGGAAGATAAACAATGAACAAGAACTAAGCGTTGCAAAAGGAAATGATGGTGCTGTGTGTGATAAGCTAGTCTGGGTGTGGATGAAATTCTTCTCACAGAAGGGACGCTGTAATTCAGAATGAAAGGATGCAGATGAGTTTACTGGGGGGAATAGGGAGATGAAGGGGAAGAGGTACACAGCGGGCCGGATTGACTTTTGAGCCACGGCAAAAAGCAAAGAGAAATCGCAGGAGGACCTACAACAGGGAGAGACGTAATCAGACGGAACTGTTTTCCGAACAGTGGATGCCATTCTTCTGTTTTCCCTTCTCGTTCTATATATAGCTTTTGAATTCTCTCCCACCTCCTTTTCAAATGTCTTTAGTTAGCACTTTCCAAACACCTCAGATCAGCCGAGTCTTTGTTTACCCCTGATTCTCTACTTTCTTGGGGGTTTTGCCACCCTTTTGTGAGCAGTCACGGCGGTGTGCACTCTACTTTCGCACGTGCCCTTTAAAATTCTGGACTCGTCAGTCAGTGATGGGAGACCTCAGAGAGCAGAGCTGGGATGTGAAGGGGCAGTGATGGGGAAGGACAAATTCCTTAAATTCCTGAAGCCTCTACGGCTGTACGAGCAGCACACAGTTCATCTACTTCCTTAACTTGTGGGAGGACGTGACGTGCCGGGGCAGGGACGTGGGAACAGGGATCTGAAGGCAGCCCAAACCCTGGCCCTGGCACAGCAGCTGTGTGAGCCTGGCCAAGTAACTTCACTATTCGGGGCCTCGTTGTCTTTTCTTTCCCCAGTATTTTTTTCCCATAACATAAAAATTACCATCGCAACCATTTTTAAGTGTAGGGTTTTCAGTGTATTCAAAGATGCTCCTGATGTTGAGCACCCTGATCTCCAGGTAACTCCGATAACCCTTCTCGTCCTGTAAAGCAGGAACTGCGTACTCATTAAACAACAATCCCCGTTCTCTCTGTTACACCAGCTCCCCCCAGTTACCCTTCTACTTCCCGTCCCTCTGATTTTGACCACTCTTCACGAGTTCCTCACATCCGTGGAATCATATAGTGTTTGTCTTTTCGTGATGGGCTTATTTCACTTAGCAGAATACCTTCGTCCTGCTGTATTGTATGCAGAATTTCCTTCCTTTTTAAGGCTGAATAATATTCCATTTATATACATTGCATGTATACGCCACATTTTAATTTTCCATCTGTTGATGGATGTGAGCTGTTTCCACATTTGAGCTATTATAAATAACGTTGCTATGAATATACAAATCTCTTTCAGAGCCTGCTGTCAGTTCTTTTGGGTATATACCCAGAAGTGGAATTCCTGGGTCATACGATGATTCTATTTTTAAGGTTTTTGAAGAATCACCATACTGTGTTCCACAGCAGCTGCCCCATTTTACATACTCACCGGGGTTCCAAGTTTACCACATCCTCACCAACAACTACTTTGTTTTGCTTTGTTGTGTGTGAACAATACCCATCCTAATGAGTGTGAGGGGAACCTTGGTGTCTTGACCTAGGAACTGCAGGGACTCAACCACAGCTCACCCTGAGCCCCCCTCCTCCTAATGTCCCCTAGTTTCCTCTTTCTCTGCATGTGTGTGTTACAACGTGAAGGCTATGTCATGTGGGCTCTTTGCCATCCAGGCCACAATTTCCTCCTCGAGCAGTTTGCATGACAAAAGCTGGCCTGCAGCAACAGCATCTGGGAGCAACTCCCCTCAGATCAGAAAGGTGAAAATGTGCTAGTCTGTGTCACTTCCTCAGCCGTCTTTTGGTACCGCCCCGTCGTCTGGCTTCCATCAGCAGAAGGGGTTGGTAGTCTGACCACGGGACCGTAACCTTGCCGAGCGACAGGTCGGCCTCTCCCTTCAGCCAAGTGAGTGACGCATCTCTGGCTCAGTGAACCCCAGAGAGAAGTCAGATTCACACAGGCACTTGCTTGGAAAAGGCGGATGCTGCACATGTTTCTTCAGGAAACATGTTTTCAAAAAGCACAGAAGTGCTTTGTTCAGGGAATAAAATATTTTACTCAGTGGTCTGTCATTGCCTGTTTGGAAAGCTTGTGGTGAACAGATGCAAGAGGGAAGCACATTTGCCGTTCAAAGCAAAACTAGTTCCCTGAACAAAACCGGTCGCAGCAGGATAAAGTTAGCAGGATAAAAGATAATTACTTCAGTTTGTGGAAAACCACCAATGGAAGTGCCTTTTCTTTGGGGCTTCTTTCTTATTAAAGCAGTAACTGGGCCTTGCATGGTACAGAAGGAAGAACATCTTCCTCAGACACACAGCAGATGCAGCCTCTGGCAGCCCAGATGCTGGGGCTCTGGAAAAAAAACCCCCATGAACACTGCTGTCACCATCTAAAAACCAGAGGGACTGTGTCTTGTCAGGAAGGAAGCAGCTTATCTGGGAACAGGAAGTCCTCTGTAAACTGTCAGATCCGATGAAGCAGATCCAGCCAGCTCCTTCTGGGGGAGGAACCACAGAACTGGGAAGCAGGGGGCTTGCTGCAGTAGAGCTTCCTCGTTCTTCCTTTGTGACCAGGCAAGGAACCCACTCGCAGTACCCACTATGGGCAAGCTGTCCCAGGCAGGAGGTGACAGAGTTGCAGAGAGGCCGCAGGGCAGGAGGGGTTGAGAGCTCCACCCCTGTAGATGTGGCGCTTGGAGGACTCTTCTGGATGAGTGAGTGTGGCCCTGGCAGGGATGGATGCTGAAGCCCTGACGGAGGGAAGGAGGTGCCTGACTGCTGAACGGGGCTCCGCTGGGGGCGAGAGCTGGGTCTGGAGGAGGCTGTGTTTGAGGCTTGAATGTCCAATACAGACTCTCCACTCCTGGCACAGGGCTGCGCTGTGGGAGTGACCTTCAGGCGTGGTGCCCACCTGGCCACCCAGGCTGCACGCCGCTGCTGCAGGACGGGAACTGACAGGAAGGGCTGTGGCGGAGTGGACACCTGCCCACGGTGCTGTGGAGCACCTGAGTCGTGGTGCTCCAGGGCGGATGGGACTCCTTCAGTGCCTGGAACAGGTCCCTGATGTTCCTGGGACAACAGCAGTACGGGTCTTTTGAGGAATAAATCAGATAACTCATCAAAAGCACCAAGCATGGTGCTGGGCACATAATTAGCCTTAGTGTTAGTTTACCTAAATACTCTTTTTCCTTCTTTCAATGTGAGCAGCTAGATATTAAAGGATTTCCTTAGACAAGATCCAACTAACTGCAATACGTTTTTTCTCTATCAAGGTTTGCAATAGGGCCAATGGGAGTCCAGCATGATGCGGACCTCTGTTTCTGTGCCTGGGTCAGCTTTCTCGAACCCACTGGGGTTGACTTCATGATGCTGGAGGCAGCTAAGGGAAACTGTGTTTGCTCCACCGTTCTAAACCTAAAAGGCAACTCTGCTGCTGGCAGCCATGTTATCGGAAAACCAACGACAGTGCAAGTTCACTTCCGTGGCCACAGGCGCATTCTGGAGCGCCCACCAAGCACACACGCACACACGGAGTTCTTACATGTAAGAGGTTACAGAGGCCGAGAAGGCCCACAGTCCACTGTCTGCGAGCTGGAGACCTGGGAAAGCTGATGGTGTAATTCAGTTTGAGCCCAAAGGCCTGAGACTTGGGGAGCCAATGGTGTTAACTTCTGGTCTGAGCTTGAAAGCCTGAGAACCAAGAGCAATGATGTCTGCGGGTAGGAGAAGGTGGATGTCTCAGCTCAGGGAGGAAGAGAACGAATTCACCCTTCCTCCACCCTTTTGTTCTGTTCAGGCTGTCAATGGATTGGGTGCTGCCCACCACATGGCATGGGTGAGAGCCACCAGCTTTAGTCTGCCAATCAAATGCTAATCTCTTCCTGAGACCGCCTCACCGACACACCCAGATACGAAGTTTACTAGCTGACTGGGCATCCGTGAGCCTGGTCAGGCTGACACATAAAATTACCCATCACTCGGAGGTATACATTTTCTATGGCCATCACCTCTGGGCTTATCATCGCTGCTGAAATCATTTAGATGCTCATACACAGAAACTTTTGGCGGAGACATGGTATTGAAGAATGGACCTGCAGCTGAGGCTCTCCGGGAGGCCAAAATGTACACCTCCACTTGGACATTTTGGAGCCCTCTCCTCCATGCCCCATGTGTGGTCTGGCTCGCCCCATTATGAGCCTGGCACTTTGGGGACCAAAGGTGGCCCAAAGAAAACATCGGGGGGGCATGAGGGCGAGCGCAGGAGGGAAGAGGTGCCTGTGGGATTATATATTCCTGTGCGCGGACACGTTTGGGATTTTAAGCGTCGCCCTCACACACACGGACCCACCGTCAGCACACTTGCTGGCCACGCAAAGGACAACACAAGCCGCCCCGCTCTTGGAGATGCTCTGGCATACTCGGGCTGCGAGAGAAGCAGCTTGGGAACTTCGAGACTCTGCGTGTTTTCTCAGCTCTCACCCATCATTGTGAACTGGGCTGAGGCTGGGCTGAAAGGGAAAAACGCTGAACACCAGCCCAGCAGTCTCGGGCCTTGGATTCCGTGGCCGGAGAAGCAGCAGGAGTTCTCGCGGTGACCAGCGGCCCCTTCCTGCGGGAGCAGAGCAAGGCGCTGCTTCTGTCCGGCTTGTGAGGTCCAAGCCTGGGGCTGACCCACCACGGGAATGAAAATGCAAACCCTTGCCGCTGTTTGGTCTTCGGGACAACTTTTCGGCTGCTCTTACCATGTGTGGCAGCAGTTAAGAAGTCTGTTGCCACCTACTGAGAACCTTGACTGATAGAAGGGATGGGCAGAGAATTTCAAAGATCTACGGGAAAGCATTCTCTGGGAAAGTTAAAATGTGGGGAGGGGCTGGCTTGGAAAGGGAGAACACCGGGGGAGGGGGGGTTGTTTTTGAGTGGAGCGAGACACCACACATCAGCAGGCTGATGAGGGCAGAGAAGTCACTGTCACCGACTGTCTCACCTCTCTCAGTGAAGAGTGGCATTTCCAACTATTTGGCCAGTGAGTCATCAGAAAAATGCTATTTTTCATTTCGAAAAACACTATCTCAGTGGGACACTTCACCCTTATCTGTTTCCATAGAAATATGGTGGAGGGGGTTAGGGGAGCCCAGCCCCTTACAAATTAAAGCCATATGCATACCATATTTAAAAGCCAACAACCCATGCCATTACATTATTGCTGACCATAGGAATTCGGTATTTATAATTTACATTCTTTCCCATACTTTGCTATTTTTCAGAAGTGAGGAACGGAGGTTTATAGCCTCACCAGATCGTAAATCAGATTCCGGAGGGCAGAGGGAGCTGCTAAAAGCAGGAGGCATCGCCTTGAACGTTAGCAGAATGTGTCAGAACTTCAGGAAAAGACCCGGATGCAGAGGTAGAGCACGAGACACGAAAAGCTGGCCGTTACTCCTTCCACGGAGCAGCCACAGCCACACCCAGGGCCCGCCCCTGAGGAGTGCCTGGGCGGTTTGGCCCTCCTTAACAAAACGAGCACCTGGGCCCAGTCACCACGAGTGTCCCTCCAAAGGGAAGGGGGACAAGGCGTGGGAATTCCAAGGGCGCGTCACCATTTACTTGCGGAGATTGGTGGGGAGCGAGGTGGAGGCGGGGAGCGGAGACTCTGACCCTAAAGATAGGTGCCCAAGAATCCAGGAGCCTGGGGCGCAGGGAAGAACATCAGGCTCTGGGACGACCTGACGCCCCCTCGTGGCTGTGAACTCTTACTCAAGTACTTACTCTCTAAGGCTCAAGACTCTGCAAAGTGGGAAAAACATCCCCAACTCACAGGATTCAAAAACACACCCATGGGGCTGGGCACCTGGTGGGGAGGGCGGTTGTGCAAGGGATGCCCTCTCCCCAGGAAATGAAAATGCGCTCTGGTGTTTGGCCCCCTGGCAAACCCAGTTAAGTGCTACTGTGGTCACTAGGAAGAGTCAGGGGAAGGAGGGGGTTCCAAGAGCCCCTCCATGCAGGGGTCTTCCCAAGGCTCCCAATGCTCCAATTGCTTTTATCTGGAGGATTTGTTAGCAGTGACCCCAGTGAACTCACTTCCCTCCTCCCGGTCTGGATTTCATCCACTCTTAAGGAAAGGCGGAGGATTCTAAACATTTTGAAAGCTAGAGATCTTTCTTAAGCCTTTCCCAGGTTGCAGCCATGAAATGCAGAACCTAATTGGTCCAGATGTATGCAGTTGGATTGACCAGAGTGAGCCAAAAATAGCCCTTTGTCAGGCGATTGGGAATAGTAAAGTCTGTCATCCAGATTTTCCAGTATGGACGGTTACATAAACTCTGCTTGCAATTCGACACTGCAATTAAACCTACTGCGAATACACTTCAGACATGAAAATGCAACATTTTGGTTCTTTAGCCTCAAATTTTTCTATTTTTCATTTAAAGGCAAGCAAACCTCACTTCCTGTGGTTTGCAAAGCCACAAGCCCCCTTTACTCAGCATCCAGAAAGGGGGCCCCACCCTACGCAGAACACCAGTGTCTGAGGCCCTGGGGAGCCAGTGTGGAGGGGCAGGAGGCCAGGCAGCTCTGAGAAGCCTTCCTGCCGGTGGCCGGGCATTATCATGCCAACTTTAACAAATAAGATAATTAACACCCGGGGCATGAGAGGTTCAAGCAGAGCCCAGAATAACCAAGGAGGCTGGGTGGGTGGCTGCGTCAGCTGCGAATGCAAAACTCTCAGCCAGTTCTATTTTCTGAATGATGATCCCATCCTCACTGGGTTTATAAGGGGATGGACTTGTGATTACCAGTCTCCCTGCCCCGACAGGAGAATAATGCTGGGGGGGCTTCAGAGTCCCTTGTGTCAGCACTGCGGACAGGAAGCTCGCCTGTCACCCACCTCTCAGCCAGACCAGTTTTCAACCAGCGTATCCGCTCCCGAGAACTTGAAGCTACTCGGACCTGTTGCAAATCCTTGAAGTGTTTGATTGCGACAACAAACATCTCATAGGACAATTTTGAAATCCATCCAGCAGAGGCACGAAAGAATGTTAAGGTAGACAAAGTCACGGACAAATTTCTGAAATGGATGAAAGGTAGTCTTTGGTAAACCTAGGAGATAAGGAAGATGTCTACTGTTTGGCCTTCCCACAAACTAAAAAAGTCACACTCAACCGTTTTCTTTCTTTGGTGAATTCCTTTAATTTCACGGAAGACAGCAAAATAAAATAAAAAACATAAGTATTTATTGCATCAAAGATAACACCAAAGTTCAATGAAAAGTTCTGCATCAGGTCACCTGTGATGGCTGCAGCGGCAGGTGCAGAACACGTGACAAGGGAAGTGTGTGAAGTCTGATTACGGGCCGGCAACCAGGCTGTGCGGCACCGGCCCCAGCGTCTTCCTCATCACTGTAGCCGATCCGTGCAAAGGACCGACGCTCACATCTGACCCTTGCAACGCACACACAAAGGATGGATTTGTAAAGAAACCCTGATACACAGAAGTCTTGGCTCTTCTGTCATCTTGACTTCAATCGTATCAATGGGAAATATACTGAAGATTGCAACAGCCTACCTGTGGTACTTCCAGCGCTCCGAACAGTAACAACGCGCTGCACGAGGCCCACCTGGCGCGCGGTGCGGCAGGCCCAGGAGCTCCGCCGCAGTCGCCCGAGAAGAATGCCAGGGGCACACCAGTTCGGTGCCCTGGCTCAAGTGCGCACTTCAGCCTGGGCTTCAACGGCTCTTTCTTTTCTTTTTCACCTCGTGTTCGGCCTTCCTTTCTGTGCCCCACCTCCCCTGTGAGGGCCTGCCGAGAGCAGAGCGCACTGCTGCTGTAAACAAAACGGTGGGGGCCGACCGCAAGGGCGGGGCCTGTCACTCAGCCAGGCCCGGCAGCGGCTTCTGCGGGATGAAGACCCGAAGGTCCGAACCTGATGCATTTGGTAAGGAATTTTATCCTCCTGGATAGCACTTTACTCACAAATTCACTGTAGAAGCCATCCTCCTGAAAATAGGACTGGCATTTACAGGATTTTTTTTTTTTTAATCATCAAAATGCTTATCGATGAAATGTCCTAGCTCTGCAGCGGGAGCAGTTTGGGCATGGCTTTTACAGATGGTGAAAACAGACACAGAAAAAGTGGGGCGAGGCCACGGAGAAAGACCAGGAATGACAAACAGGGAAAAGTATCTAACTCTCCACTGCAATGCCACTTAATGGAGAAAAATACGTAAAACATGCTTCCCATGCTACATCCAAAATAATGGGTTAGGAGGGCAGTTGGTAATGATGAGCATGAGATAATTTGCTGCCAAATAATTTCCAATATCAAGCGAGGAGTGTGAAACCTGTATGCTATTTCCATCACTGTGAGGTCCATTTCCATAGAAACGGGTGGGGAAGTAGGCCACACCCAGGGGCATGGTTTCTAGGAGGAGTGGCAGCTGTGGGGCAGGCCAGTCCCCGGCCACACTGGCATTGTAACCACTGTAGGCGGGAGTTCTTGCTGAAAGGGAAAAAAAGAAAGTTTAAACTCCAAGAAAGGGTGTGGAAAGCGTCTGAGGACTTTTCCCAGCCATTTCGTACAAAGCCACAGAGGAAAAATCGTCTCGTGGGCACTTCGCTTTCTGCATACCCTGCAGGAAAGTCACAGTCACCCCATGTCGCACAGGGCACAGGTGCCGCCCTCTCTGCTGGCCTGGGAAGAAGAGAATGCGCCTCGTCAGTTGGACTGTTACTCAGCGAATGATTAGTCAGAGGAGCTCAAGTTCAAGCCCAATTCTCCCAGAAAGTAACCTTGCAAGCACTTAGGGAAGTGGCCCAGGCACGAGAACGGGAAGTAGAGGCGGTAACGCTCGGTGGTCGGAAAGCAAAATGCAGGGGGAAGTGAAACCAACTCACCTACCGTGAAAGCGACAATGCGAACACTGGGCCTGTGTTTTCAAGGGGCCCCTCTGATGGCTCAGAAAAGCACCGTGGGTTACGAGACAAGCACTTCTGCCCTGGTGACTCCAGGGAAAGGTGGGCTGCAGCTTAGAGGGGCTGTGACGGCCCAGAAAGGTGGCCCCTTCCGCACCGCGCCAGCTGGCCACCGCCCAGCAAGTCCGTGTGAGACTCCCAACCAAGTGGTCGCCAGAGGCCCAGAACACAGGATGTGACCCCGGCTCCCATGATTCACTTAACCCCTTCACCCTGGAATTCTTTTGCAGAAAAAGGAAAACATTACACGCTACGGTTAGAGATGCCCTTAAAGGGAGAAAAGACATCGAGACCCGTGGGCCCTGGGACCTGAGGGAACAAAAAGCGTGGCTTTCAGCACGTTTCTGTTTTTCTATAAGCCGATCAACTGGGCACCGGCCACTTGTTAGAGGAAAAAAGTCCAACTCGGTTGATGTCACCGTTACCGCAGTGAAAATGACAGCATTGTTCATTTCCCGTTGATCACTTGGGAAATCCAGGAAATAGCATGTATGTGTCTTTCAGCCCTCCAAAACAAACACTTTTCCTTCTTTCTTCTTACTACATAAAACACGTACACAGTCGTGTTACCCTCGTCACTCGGAAAACGGTGGTTGCTGACAAACAGTGGGAAGTAGCAGCGTGATGCAGAGAAATGAGCGCTGTGCAGAGACAGATCTTTGACAGGCGTTAATGCGAATGGTTTTATTTTAAACAGGGAGCCATCGGAGGTGATGAACTATCAGGGCAGACAATCTAGAGCAGGGCGTGGATGAAAGAGAACGCTCACCAGCACCTCACAGGGGGTAAGGGACAACGGCGGCACATGCCGCGGGCGGGGAACACACAAAAGGTACAAGGCACCGGCTGTGGGAGAGGCCAAGGCGCGCACGCCTCTCGGGCAGGTCCCCTTCTGTGCGCGCGGTCGGTGTGGACAGTGACAGTCGGAATGGTCCAAAAGGGTTCTGCTCTGCAGCCCAGGATCCTGTGTGGGGAGCTAACGGTTCCTCAGACTGCTTTACGCCTGCTGTGGGGTCTGAGGTCCTACAAGGGGGCTGCGGTTTGCTGAAGAGTAATGCAAAAGCTCTCCCTCCCCCTTTTCCAGGAGAGAGAGGAGCCCCCGCAGTTCAATTTCAGCAATGGCTTCTGAAGGTTTTTTAAGAATCCTAACTTCAAAACAAGTCACAACAAAATAAAAGACAGAAAAGTGGCCTTAATGTAAACCAATCAAAGGGAAAGGCAGATTCATTTAAAAAAATAATAAAACTGGTGACCAGTCCATTAACTGTGCAGTTAATGCCCTGTCCGAATGAAGATGTTTAACCTGTATCCACAATACTTGCAAGCACAAAGCTGCTCTTGGCAACTGTGAGTAAATAGCTACCCTTTCCCTCGAACACACTGCACTGCTTGCTACTAGTGACCGCAGGCCAAGCTCTGCCGTGAGGAGACCCCACACTGGCAAAGGACCCCAGGCAGCGGCCTGCCTGGTGTGGCTGGCCGTGTCTGCGGGAAACAAGACTTACACTCTCAAATAATGACACCCCCCCCCCAAAGTCCCCTTTCCTCTTCCTGTTTGCGCTGTATGTTTTGACCTCCTAGCAGGGAGGTCCAAATGATTCCGCTTCCCTCTCAGTTCTAGGCACTCTCTGGAACATCTTTGATTAACCAGGGTCTTTCATTTCTTTCCAACTCCGTTGGTGACTTTTGACTTGGAATGTCGATTCCTTCTTCTGGAAGAATGGCTTTCGTTGTTGCCTGGATGCTTGGGTGGGCTGTCTTCAGAACCTGGCCAAAAGAATCAGAACAGGCTGTCACCCTCCCCATGGGTTGTGTGGTTCCCGGGCTCATTCTGATTTGTAGCTGTCCCTGCCCAGCTGCCTGTGGGTAAAGTTCAGGCTCTTCCACTGGTACTTGTGCTCCACCTAGTGGCTGCATTAATAAATGAAGGCAAGGCAGGGAGCTCTGAGCTCAGAACTCCAGCTGGTTGCCTGGGAATGCAAGGCTCACGAAGTGGGGCTGGAGGTGGGGGATAAGGGGGTGGGGTGGTCCTGCAGATTTCTTATGCTCGCACTATGTGTAGGGTGAATTGTGGACATGGTGATGGGAACCGGAAGTGAGAGTACAGATGAAATCAGAGCGCAAAGGAGGAACAATGAAAACCTAAACCACATGGGTGTGTAGTCTACCTCCCACCCACAGAATGCGCTACCTAGGTTTCCATTCCTCGGCGTGCCATACACCAGGGTTCCTAAATCTCTACGCTGGACAAGATTCCTGACTTTAGAAAATTAAAGATATCATGTGACCTCTATCCTTTGATCTGGAGGCCACTTTGACAGGAGGTAGGTGCTGGAGCCACACGACCAAGATGCCCGCGCCCTTAAGATGCTCACCGTCTACAGGGACATCCTTTGCCACACTGTACGATTTGTTTGAGAGCTCAGAGAACGACTTCTACCCCAGCTGAGTACTGAGCAATCAGCAGGCCCTGGCTGGGTGGAGGGTGGGGCTAGGGGAGTTCTCGGAGCAGGGGCCTGCGCTGCAGTTAGAGATGTGTAAGGCTTGGGAGGTTGGGAAACCGACCTGGCACTGGGTTGGCCCTGCTCTTAGGCTAGGTACGTGGCCAACCCCTGCCCTGGCCCAGCAGCCAAGACGAAAGGTTGTCTGTCCCCGGGTGCAGCCCCAAATCCAACCCCAGAGGAAACCTCCTCTTAAGACAGCCACGAATAAAGAGTTCCGAGGGTTTTGGTCTCTATTGTAAATGGCACTTGGCTCAGTCCAAGAGACACTTTACCACTCCGAAGACTCATTCCTCCCTTTCTTCCTCCCTCCCTCCCTTGCTTTCCCATTCTGTCTACTTTTCATTGAAATGTATATCCACCACTGCTTACTTCCGTTAGCCTTTTCAATGAGAAGTGCTCGGAAGCACCAAGGGCTGATCTGTAAGGGCCTGCTCGTGAATCACGGAGGTCTGGGGAACCCCTCTGCCCCCTTCTATCAGGCTGCTGATCAGCTGCTTGATTCAGCAAAAAATACCTGGAAGAGGGTGAGTGGCAATGCAGCGGAGTGTACGACAGTGTCTTCCCAAGGCAGAACCCTAAAAAGCGTGACCGCAGAAGAGCCCAGGAGAGTGACCCGGACAGCAGCGCCTTCCTCCTCCCAGGCCTGCTGTTTCCTAGGCAATCCCGCCAGCTACAGAGCACGCCCGGCCTCTCACACTCACTGGGCTCTCCCTTCAGCCAAGCCTTCCACTCAGCTCCTGAGAGCTGCAGGGGGCGGCTGTCCAGTGGAGCCTCCTCAGTGTCACTATTCCAGGTGCCCAATTCTTTAAGATAACCAGGTGGCCCGAAATCTTTCCAGAATGCCCCTTGGAGAGAGGCCAGTGGGAGAGCCCTGAGACACCGCTGAAATCCCTGTTACACTGGCCTGCCTCTGAATTAAGGCGATAAAATGGATCTGCCTCTTTCGAAAGGCTTTTCCTCCTGGCACACAATCCTTCCTTCCTAACCGTCTTCACTCAGGATAACAGCCAAGGAACACTCCCGTCTGCAAGCTTGAGACGGGCGGGGCTTGTAACAACTTCCTGCCTCGGAAAAGGCAGAACTTTGTGGCGCCTCTTCTGACCAAGGAAGTTTCTTGGGCAGATCCTGCAAGAGTATCTCTGTACATTTCTTAATAAGGAACAGGAGGCACTTGAGGAGTGGGTTTGAGACCCTTCAGGGCACACAGTTATCTATCAACACTCAGAGGAGAAAGGTCGATTCTGAATCTCCTTACTGGGCCTTGGAAAGGGTAGGACCCAGTCAAGTTTAAACAGTGAGCAAGAAAGAGATACCTTTTGTGCCTTTCCCGTGAGGCCAGGAAATGTCTGGGCTGTAGGTGCCATCTTCACACTCGGAGTAGGTCTAGGAAGAAAGGCAGGCTCAGCGATGGAGTCTGAAGTACTGGGGTGGGTGGGGGGCGGGGCATGGGCAGGGCAGGAAGACAAGTGAGATGCTGTCCCTGCCTCTGGGGGCTTGGGACGCCCCCCCCAACCCCCGACAGAACCTCCTCATGCTTACATTTCTCAGCTATGAAACCAAGGTTATTTCCCAGGTGATGCAAAATAAATCTTCTAGAAACTACCATTCGTTCCTTAGACTCATGGTGTGAATAAAGGATGAAAGACGTTACTTTTACTTTAAAACATTACAGCTGACAAGACTGCTATAGCGTTTTAAGCCCATACATTCTGTTCTCTACTTCAACCCACGTGTCTGCTCCAGGGGACGGGGCAGGCATGGGACGGGAGCCCCGGGCTGGGGCACGGGAGAGGCCTGTGCAAAGCGGAAGGGCTGGGAGTAAGGTCAGCCTCCCCCAGACCGGTCCAGGGCTGACCCCATGAATTTTTTTAAACAAATTAAATTTTAAACCTCTTACAAAAGGAGGATAAATACACTAACGCAAGGAAGAGGGCAGTTACAAGTATGGACTGCCACTCAGGGAACGGAGTTTGAACTGCCTAAGTTTCCATGTGACAAGACCGGAGCCCAGCTCTTCCGAGCGGGCCACGCCGTATTCGCATGTGAACTCGCTCTGCACGAACGCTCCCAGCCGGGCAGGATCACTTTAAACGCACAGACAGTGTCTGCCCCCCTCCTGTACCTTCTCTCGGTGACCGCAGTGCTCCGCGTACCACACCATGCCGTACAGACACAGGAAGGTGGTGAAGGCCTGGGGGCGAGAAACGGGCACACGTGTGAATGGTGCCGCACAGGCTCCGTTCCCCAGGACCTGTGTGCTGCAGCGGGGACTCACGCAAGACGCCATCGCTCCTAAAATGCCAGTTACAAAACAGCTAGATGTGGCAGAGATGAACCCCAGGAGATGATGAGCAGGGAGCACCCCACGAAGCTTCCGACCAGGGGAGTTATGAGAGCAGATACCAGTTGCGCCGCTGAAGCGGAACGCAGACCGTGTTTGCATGTGGGATAAGTGGGGTGCATTTCCTGATCGGCTTCGCCAGTTCCGCTCCAAAGGACGCAAAAGCGTCTCTGCTGTATTTCTGGTTTCATGGCCATCCTCTCCCCTCCATCGCTGGGGAGAGTTGCAGGGACTCCCTGTGTCAGCTGTGGAGGAGAGGACGACTTCTGAACAGAAAAGCAGTCCCACTCAGGCTGGGTCCCAGCCTGGAGGGCGTTTGGCACAAACACCCACTGTGCCGGGGCGGAACACAGCAGGCCACTGCTCGCTGTCCCTGCTCCGCGTGGCTTCTCCACTGCCTCTCAGTCTCACGGCCACACCCTGGCCCCAGCTCTGGTGCCGTTTGTTTTTGTTGTTTACACAGACAGGAAACGGAAGAGAAAACAAAGATGCCTTGTAAACCGCTCAGTGAAAGAAGGGAGTGGTCCAGGGGGACCCGGAGGCAGGGACCCCGATAACCCCCACTTCCCCCAGCATCCCCACCCACCCTGCACCCCACCCTACATGGTGCTCGAATTGAAGGGAAGAAGAGCTTCCACAAGACCCCAAGGCCTAAAAGTGGTCAAAACCCAAACTCAGGAGAAGTTCCTGACTGAGCAGGCGAGGAGCGCAGGACAGGTGGCTCCTGGCCAAGCCCTTGGGCCGCAGGTGGACCAACCCGCACAAAACGAGTCCTTTCCCCAGGACACCTTGCTTTAGGAACCCATTTACACCAAGTTCTTCCTAAGAATCGTACCTTTAGATCTTAAACAGTGGCCACACAGACCATGAATTTCAGCTCCCCTCAGTCCACAGGACAGGAATGAAAATGGCCCTGTCGAGGACACACAGCCAGGATATGGCAAAACCGGAGCCAGCACACGGGCCCACGGATAGATATCCCTGGATTCGAGGTTTAGGGATGGCTGATGAGGCAGACATTGACTTTATGCCTAACTAAGCCCCAGAGAATGAGAAGCATCCCGGGACCAGCCACTACCCACAGCGCCTGCCTGCTCTGCAGGGCCCGGGCCTGGAGGAGGAGCCATGGTGCATGCGGGACAGGCGGGGGCTGGGAACTCTCCACACTGGCTTAGCTCTGGCCCAGTTCCTTTAAGTTAGAGATCTTTACTAAGTGTCTGCTGGGGACACGGCGTCATCGTAAGTGTCAGAAGAGCCTGAGTGTCCCAACTGGCCCTCTCCCTCCGTATTAGTGAAGGGGGAAGAGCAGCACGGTGGAGAGAAAACGGGAAGCACACAGGGCCTCGCGTGTAACCGAGGGGTCTGGCCGGATCTGGCCGGATCGATGGGGAGCAGGAAGGAGAGCCCCAGAGGCAGCGCAAGAGCCTGCAGTCCCTGGCCTCGAGGGACCCCCTGGAGGCGTCAGGCAGTGCCACTGAAATGGCAACTGAAACCAAGCGACAGCCTTTCCATGCCCTCGGGCAACGGTAAATGAGCCAGCGCAGAGGCCCCCACAGTGACACCGCGGCCTGGCCTGCACAAAGATGCCACGCCAGGTGATGAGCATGGTGGACCTAAGCTTCAGGTAGCTGACAAGCTGAATGCCTCCATCGCGCATGGGGTTTTGGACTGAGTTTGAAAGCAGAGAGCATGCGGAAGCTCTCCTTCTGCTCCCCTCACTTCACTTAGGTGCTGGCCGGCAGGCCCTGGGGACCGCGTGGCCAGGCGCCCAGCCCTGTGCCTCTCCCGCACGAAAAGCAGCGGCAGCTCGCTGTGCTGCACAGTCCCGCTCTGCCGGGCAAGGGCAAGCGTGGGCCTGACGGATGGAACACAAGTGCTGGGGGGGTGGGGGTGGGCACAGCCAGAGGAGAAGGGCAGCTTGCCCAGAGAAGGTTACCTGCGAGCAAAGACTCCAAAAGATGCCTGGGGCCAAACTGCAACTGGGAACCAGCTAAGCCACCTGTATTTCCCAAGGGATGGTTTATTTTTTTAAATGGGAGAAGGCATCCCAGGTACATCTTTGAACTAAGCTGGCAAGCAGGGAGAAGTTATTTGTCTTTCGTGTTTTTAAAAAATATTTTATTCATTCATTTTTAGAGAGAGGGTAAGAGAGGGGAAAAGAGGGAGAGAAACATCGATGTGTGGTTGCACCTTGCACACCCCCAACTGGGAACCCAGCTGCAACCCAGGCACGGACCCCAACCTGGAATCAAACCAGCGACCCTTTGGTCCACAGGCTGGCCCTCAATCTACTGAGCCACACTAGCCAGGGCAGCTGTGGGAGTTTTAAAGGAAGTGTTGAGGAAGAAGCCTATTATTCCTCCAAAATTGTATTGCCTTTAAATAAACACCACCTTTCCTTTTTCACCAAACTTCCACCTCCAAAGGTCACTTGCAGCGGTCAGCAGACTCCCATGTGGCTGTACGGTTACACTAGATCACTTTACATTAAATCCTTATGCAAACTGGCATCCATCTACAGACTAGAGATTTTATTAAAAAGAAGCTCATATCCTACCCCCCCATTAGGTAATGAATGAATACATTAAAACTATAAAGTAAAAGCTGGTCTCACCTTTACCACACTCTAGTACACGCCCAGATTCGTAACACCCTCCACCCACCCATGTGCCATCTTCATGGCTGGGAAAGAGCGGCACAGAGGATTTGCAGCAGGATTCACCTGTGCGGGTGTTTCGTCCTTCACAATGAGCAAAACAGGCCATCCGAGGTTTCACTAGGAGGGGGAGGTTGCGGAGGGTGGTTCCCACCTCCGCTGAGCAGTCACTGGCTGTGTGCTGGGGGTGGGGAGAAAGGTCCCTTCAGGAAGACCAATGGGAGCCCTCAGGCTGGGCTGTCATTTGAATGCCTCCCAGCAGAGGGCAGGCGTGGGGGCCGCAGGGCGGACAGCTGCGAAGGGGAGAGGCTGACACTGGCTGGAGGTGAGCTTATCACCACACAAAGGGCCTGCTGTGCCTGCCAAGGCAACCACTTCACCTGGGCACAAAAGGCCCATTTCACACTTGTCCCAGGAGATGAAAGCTTGTAATTTGGGGTTTGCAATCACACCTGTGGAAATCTAGGAAAGTACCCACTTAAAATGTCAAGCACTAAATTTAAAACAGCTATTGTACAGACTTTGATTAAAGAAAGGGGGGGGGGAGTATGTGGGACGAGAGCCCAGGCTGTGGCAACAGCGAGGGCGTAACACCGGGCTGGCTTCCCACATCGCAATAATGTGCCTCCAAATTTACCAAAACCGACCCGACAACCGCCCCTGGAGAGGCTTGTTAACCAGCATTCGGGCCTTTGCCCCCATGTTAACCTAAAACCCCGGATGCGTTCTCTTCCCCAGCAACGGGGCAATCGGTGGGTCTGCCCCTCCGAGGAACACGGGCGGCCCGGCGTACGCAGCATAACACTGCTCTACCGCATGATGTCCGCCTCGCTCCGGAGCTCGAGATCGAGCTTGGTCCTTAGCAAAGGCTGCGAACGCAGAAGAGCCCGAGGACCTTGTTCGCATTCTCCTCCCTTAATGGTCAGCGTGCCAGGCAGTGGGGGCCCCAACCATCGCAGCCAACGGCCTCATCATCGGGCCAGGCCCCACCCTCCATGGCAGTCGTAACTGACTATCCCCACTGGGGGATGCCGCTGGTCTTCCAAGTTCCGCTCCCCAGCGGCTGTTCCCAGCCCCAGCGTGGCCTCTAACTGTGTCCCAGGGCAGGGCCGCAGGTCACGCTACAGTCCACACACCTGCGGTGCACAAGCCGGAGACAGCACCGTGAGCAGGGTCTGTTAAAATCTCCAGGCACCTCTCCCGCACCTCCCGCACCAATCCTGGCATCTAGTCCCACTGGGGCGGAGCATGAAAAGACACAGGAGCATGAACTCAGCAGTTTCGGTACAAAGGAAATCATCATTCCCTTTTGTTGTTCAAGATGAAACTGGGAGAACAGGCCCAAGGCACCCTGGCACAGTGAGAGCTTCTCACAAGTAACGCTAAAAATAGACACCATGAAAGGCAATAAAAAACACTTTAAAAATAGAAAGTTCAGTCCTGCCAAAAGAAAAAAAGTAGACTTAATCTGATGAAGCCTCTAGATACAGCTACCGACGATTTATAGAAAATACAGAAGACAAAGAAATCTGTTACATTATAGTATAGGATGAAATAAGTAAAATAAATCCAGACTGTGAGAAAATCTACAGGACAAAAGAACTGGTTTCTTCAACAAATAGATTGCAAAGGTGAGAGAGCTAGAGATAAAAGGAAATTATAAATTAAAAGAGACGTAAAAGGCACGCCAACAATTGTAGAAAAGTGGGTATGATTTCAAATAGACTGAAAAAAAACAGAAAATTTTAAAACACGTTAGTAATTTGAACATTAATTAGATATTTGATAGTGTTAAGGAATTATTATTAATTCTTTTTCAGATGTGATAATGGTATGCTGGTTGCATTAAACAAAAAATCAACTTTATCTTCTTTTAGAGATACATCTTGAAATATTGCAGGTGGGTCTGTTTCAGAGTGATTCAGGGTGAAGACAGTGCATAGAGAATGTACGGAAACAAGACTGGCACAAGTTGGCAACTGCTCGATCTGGGTAATGGGTACCTGAGGAGTCATTCACTCTAATCTACCTCCAAATATATGAGACATTTTCAATATTTATAACGAAAGCTCAGATTACTTTCCTGGACAAAGTCAATAAGAACCCTAAGCTTGAAAGTAAAATAAGACTTCTCCCACTTAAAAAAACAACTAAATTAAGGAGGGCAGTCACAGAATGGGTAACCTAGGCAAGAAAGGGGAGGGGATGGTCCCTGGACCACGGGGCTGGAGGCCCCAGCACCCTGCCCTTCAGGGAGGAACCCCCCCCCCCAGGCCTGGCCGAGCAAGTGGGCTGGTGGGGCAGACGCTGCACAATCTGATTACCTTCAAAAACAACTCACATGGCCTATAAACTACAGTCTGTCATCTTGTACGTAAGTGCTTGTACGGTGATATGCACTTCCTGAGCACTGTCTCACTGTCCTTGTCACCTCGTGGCAGGCCTGAAACTCTTAGCGTGTACCGGTGAATTCCTGTATGTGAAATAAATGTACCTGCTAAGAGCTTCTGGCCAGAAGCAGTGAAGGTGACCCATTTTGGATGCCAAGTGGTTTTATGTGTTTATCCTTTTTTTAATTATATTTTACTAATTATGCTATTACAGTTGTCCCAAGTTTCCCCCTGTCCCCCTCCACCCAGCACCCCTACTCCCTGAAGGAACCCCCTCACCGTTGTTCATGTCCATGGCTCATGCGTATGTGTTCTTTGGTTTCTCCATTTCCCACGGCTACGTGTTTATTCTTAAACTTCAGACTGGTGACCATTCTCAGGGTATTACAAATAGAATGTCTTACGACTTTCTAAGGAACCTTGGTGCACAACAGAGTTTTTTCATTTATTTTTTTTAAAGACACCACGGGGCATTTAGCTAACCCTTTGGATAAAAAAGTAACGACTTACCACGCACAGAAGCCAAAGCATAACATAGAGTATCTGGGTTTTGGAGAAGAGATCTTGTCCAAATTTTATGCAAACAATGGCTTCCAGGAAACCAATGACCCTAGTTAAACCAAGAACAAGAGGTTAAATACTAATTCGTATGATCACAGCATACACATTACCAGAAATATGCATTATTCCATTAAAAAGTTCAATCAGCCCCCCACAAAATGACACTGTTCTTCTACCCACTGTACTTCCTTTAAAAATAATATACAGTTGATCCCTGAACAACGTGGGTTTGAGCTGCGCAGGTCTGCTTATTCACGGACTTTTTTCAATAAATATTTTAAATGTATTTTCTCTTCCTTATGATTGTCTTAATAACTTTTTTCTCTAGCTTACTTTAGTGTAAGAATGCGGTATAAAATACATATAACATACAAAATATGTGTTAATCACCTGTTTTTGTTATCCGTACAGCTTCTGGTCAATAGTAGGCTATTAGTGGTTAAGTTTGGGGGGATTTGAAAGTTATATGCAAATTTGTGACTTCAAGTGGTTGGTGCCTCTCATGCCCATGTTGTTCAAGGGTCAATTGTGTGTGTGTGCACATATACATACATATATACAAACATACATACATAAATAAGAGTTTATTTTACTGTCACTTCTCTTACAATTTTTGGAGACTTTAGGTTCGCTCTCGATATTGTGCATTAAATGGGTTTAGACAAATGCCTAATGACATGTATCTTCTATTACAGAATCATATAGTTTCACTGCCCTAAAAATCCTTTGCAGTCTACCCCTCCCCAGACATAACAAAATATTTTTAAAGATTTTATTTATTTATTTTTAGAGAGAGTGGAAGAGAAGGAGAAAGAGAGGGAGAGAAATATCAGTGTGTGGTTGCCTCTCACGTGCCCTCTACCAGGGACCTGGCCCACAACCCAGGCATGTGCCCCGACTGGGAATCGAACCAGCGATCATCTGGTTCGCAGCCTGTGCTCAATCCACTGAGCTACAGCAGTTAGGGCATAGTAAAATATTTTTTACTTCTTCCTTCCCTCCAAGACTAACATCTCAGCTCATACGTTTTCATAGCCGGAAGCACCTGGTATCCTCTAACTCAGAGCGTGTTATCACCTGGGCGGACAGGACAGTTACCACCTGTTGGAACCCTCTCAAGGACGGGAAACTCACTACATCTGTAGGTGGCTTACTCTGCCACTCAATCTCTGGCTGTTGGGAAGTTTTCCCTTGTCATAGGCTGGCATCTGCCCCCTTCTACCTGCAGATCCTAAATTTGCCCTCCACAGTCACACAGGGTGAGTCTGAACCGGCCACATGAGTCTTTTCATTAACTGGAAGGGCAACCACATTCCCTCCCAGCCTCCAAAGAATTTCAGATTCAACATCCCCTACGTTTGCAGAAAAAACTTTTTGTCCTCTCTTGATCTATAAGCAATTTTGCTAAATATAAAAATGATTAAAAAAACTTCATGCCTTATTCTTTAACTAAAACACCAAGAAAAAGCCACTCATATGTTCTACATTTTCACTTACAAATCTAAAAACCAAACTTTCATTAAGGTTCAGGACTTAAGGCAAGAACGGATGAGGGGAGGGTGACCGATCCCAAAGACTGCTTAAGAAAACGTGCTGATTTCAGACAAGTCTGGCTCAGCGCGCCTCGTTCGCAGTGGAATCTTGCACAGACACTCTCCGACAGGAAAGACCGGGCCCCGGGGCCCCCACCCACCCACCCACCCACCGGCAGACACGACTCAAAAGTGTGCATGGCTCTAAGCGACTGGGTGCCTGGAACCAGAATCGCTTCAGCAACACAGGGAATCTCCTTAACGTATCTTTAGAGTTTGGGGCTGTCTTCTGCCCTTGCCCCAACCAAAGCAGGTCTGGGGGTGGCTGGCCCGAATCTGGAAGACTGCCCAGCCCCAGCAAAGCTGCGTTCTAGCCGAGGGGCACAGGCGGCTTTCAAGCTCACGCCTGAGGTTCCCAGAGATCCTGAGGCTGAGACTGTGAGCCGACACTAGGTGGCAGCTAGACTTTGGTTGCTTCCAGGCCGCACGGTGAGGGAAAGGGTGAGCTAACACAAAAGGAATGTTTAGCTGGGACTTCTCGAAGAACTGCAATGGGTAGCGCTAAGCTCAGGAAGTAAGTGCCTATGGGCCCTTAGACAGAACACCCAGCGTTTATCAGGAGAGATTTCTAGACACTGAACTCCTGAGTCAGTCACCTTTCAGAAGTATGTGACCGGAAGACTAGAAGCTGCGTTTCTCAAACTTCTGTGATCTGAGACCCACCACAAGAAACACACTTTTTACTATGATCCTGTGCACACACCACACACTGAAACAAAAGAATCACAGAATCTTTTTGTCCCCTTGCTCACATTTTTCTGTTCTATTTCACCTTAAGAAAATGCTGGTCAGGACCCACCCCGCTGACTTCATGAAGGCCTGAAGTTTGTTCTTAAGACCAGAACTTCTCAGTTAGCAACTTTGGGATGTGCTTTGCTCCTACTGCAAGGAATCTCGGCTAAGCCACTGTCTGTGTGTGCGGCCGTCTCAATGAGGTGACCGCTGGCAGAGACTGGGTGGGGCGTCGGGGCAGTGTGGGGGCCTGGAGTGAGGGGAGGTGGCAGAGCCGAGTCACAGAGTTACATGGGTCTTGAGGGCCACCCTGTGGCTTGGCTTTCAGTCTGAGGGAGCCAGGCCCCCCCTGGGGGGTTTGGAGCAGAGGGTTTAACATGATTCGACTTACATTTTGATTGGCCCATGTGGTGGCCGAACTGAGCACTAATGGTGAGGAGGCTTCTAATGCAGGGAGAGGACCGGGGAGTAGCTGTGGGGCCGTGAGAAGTGGGGGGACCTGGGAGGCAGTAACCTGACAATCACATGGACTCTAACCACCAGCCACTGCCCCCAGAGGGACTCAGTAAACAACGTACCTTTGGGAGGTCAACCTTACTTTTGTAGGAGACTCAAAAGGCTGGCACCTTAGGGCTGAGGCCAAGGTGTGGGCCGCGTGGGAGCCTGTCAGCTGAGACTGCATCACCACCTCACCCTCCGTGGGGGGCAAGAGGGGTGCTTGCTGAACTCAGTGCGAATGGAAATCTCTCTGATCCCTACCAAACTGAGCTAGGCAGTCAGGGCTGGCTCCTACTGCCTTTGACGTCTGTGGCCATTTTTATCTCGAATTCACAAGGGTAGAAGGCAAATAAAATTTGGGGTTGCCTGAGGTGGTTCTGCCTGGAGGCGAAGCTGGTCAGCTGACTCACACTCCCAGCCCCCCCTTTGGAGCCCGCTGTTTACAGACAGGATGGAAATGAAGACCTTCATGCAGTCAGGGTCAGGTGTTCCTCAGTGCTCGGAGCAAGAGGCATGCAGGATTATTACAGAAACCCGGGCGCAAAGGCTGCAGGCTCAGTGTGTGCAAGCTCGGGGCACCAGCAGAGGAGGCTTCTGGTTTGCCCGCGGGATCCGCTGGCGGGTTCCCAGGCTGCCACAGCCTGCCGGCATCGCACCGGCTCGGCCCCGCAGCTGCTGCGGGCACGGGTGAGCCCCTCTCCGGGCAGTCAGGAGGTGACCCTCCTGCAGTGGGGACACGGGGCGTGTAACATGACGCAACTATTTCACCACCACACGGGAAGCCAGAAGTGTTCCGGGGTGGGCCCGGTGTTGATTGGGGTGAACAAATATGCCTTTCTGGAGGAAGCGGTAGCTGAGCAGAGGCCTTACCAGATAGAAAACTTTCAACTGTGCTCCTGGAACATTCTGACCTCCCGAGAACCCTGGGGTAGGGAGGGCAGGATGAGAAGAGGGCAAAGCCTCCCGGGTGGAACACCCTGTACAGTTCTGCTCACTTGTTCTCATGTGTGTTAGGGTTTGGGGCTAGATGTCATTTGAGGAAAGGGATTCATCTGCTAAAAAAAAAA